>LQRL01114815.1:2954-20302 GCA_001703475.1 Hydroides elegans
CATTCAAATCTCTTGCAATTAGGGGACAAAAGCACCATTCATATTATTTCTATAATAAGAAGATTATCCATTTATTCTGGACGTTTCTTGCATGTCTTTTCATGACGCAAACGGCTACCCTTTTGTCCGAAGACCTTATCACAATAAGAACACTTCTGGTCCCGTATCTTTAAATGAACGTTTTTCATGTGGCGTAAAGCGGTGCCTTTCCTTGTGTATGTAGAGTGACAAAGCGTGCAAAGAAAGGAGAAATCAGAAACGCAGATGATCTTCTCTTCCAAAGATTCCAAGTTGAGGTTTTGATCCAAGATCCCATTGCCCTGCAACCAAAAAAGACAAACGCTATTGGACCAATAGGTAAAATATCATCGATATATCCCAAGAAAGTGGCCAAACATTATGACAACGATTCAATTGAATTGTGTTATAGCCATTCATGACAAGTTTGTTAGCTGTTAAACACAAATGTAACAAAAATCAAACTCAATATAATTGTAAGGGACTTTTATTGGACTCTTTATGGTCCATGTGAAATTTACTCAAACATTTTTGTTTAGGACAATACAACTTCACTCGATTAGTGAGTCAAACAGTTTTATTGACAATGCGTCTCAAATCACTCTTATACATGTATATCATTTTTTCGCTCTGCTTATTGTTCATATGTTTTACATGTATTCGGTTTTGCAAAACTAGTACATGACTAAATATTGGAAATTATTTAGTTATTTTTATGATGCATTATGACCATAAATTATGTTTATTTTTTATTTATTTTTTTTTTTATGATGAGCTATAACCATGAATTATGTTTTTTTTTGCCAAAATTTGAAACAGTCTCGGTTAACCAAATCCGATTCCAGCGATGAATTCTGCCCGATGGGGGAAATAGTACATCCTCCTATTCTTAACATTTTAAGTTAACTCTATACAGTTCGGTAAATGGGTCCATGTTCAAGATTTACATAATTTTCTTTTACATAATTTCTCGTGGCGATTTCGATTGCCCGTCTTCGTAAAAGCGGAGTCACAAAAGGTGCATTTATGGTTTCGCACTTTCAGATGAACCGCATAAATGTGGCGACGAACTTCGGCTCGAACTTTGATAGGTCTGTGACATAGGCAACACATAAAAAGGTCGTTCTCTTTATCCAAGCACACTATGTAGTCATCTGCAGTCTCTGTGGTAATGTGTCTTTGCCAAACATTTGTTTCCTGAAAATACACAAAAGCAATATATTTTAGCTCATTCATAATTATCAAAATTAATTATGATAATATTCCAGTATATTTTTTCAAGTCACTTGCTGCTGCAATATGATAATTTCTAACGAAAATCGAATACACAAAGAATAAACATGTTTTTTTTTCCCCGTTTATTCAAGCGAATAAATACGACAGGGTGGCCACACAAAAGTCAAAATTAAATTCCAGGTGTTTTCCAGGTTTTTCCAGGTACGAATCGAAAAATTCCAGGTTTTAATAAATGTCACATATACCCCTTATTTAATACTTTTGTATCGCAATGTATGAACTTACTCCAAATAAATAGAAAAGTATGGTCAATCTCGCTGAAAGGGATAGTCAGGGTGGCCAAGTCTCCAGTATAAATTACCTGATTCCTAATGTTTTTCCTGAACAAGGGATTTTGACCTTAATAAAATTGGTACTTTATATCAAATCGCTACTACAGTAAGATATAACCTTTGCGCCGAGTGCACCTGCCAAAAATATTAAGGAAATCTTAAAAATGCGAAATATTTAGTATAATATTAAAATATAACAAGTAATTAATGTAACGAATTTTCCTGATTTGTTCTCCGATCAAATTCGAGTTCCTTGACATTTCGCTTGTTTTTCGCAAAAAGGTAGATTTTGCCGGATTTTTAAACGGATTTTGAAATTCCCAGACTTTCCCTGACGCTTGTCACCCTTACTTAAAATAGTAATACAAATTATGTATCCGTAAAGCTTAAATTCGTGATCGTTGAAAAGAGACTTTAACCCAGTTCACGTTCATAAAGAAATCTCTCGTACACAGTATTAATAGTTAGAAAGTATAAAATATATCAGTTTCAACTTTCAACCTTTTTATTTGTTTTTAAAATTAACATCCTCACACTGTCCCTGGCACAGAGCAACACCTAAAAAATTGTTGGTTTCTTTCATTTTCAACGCACTTGAAAGGATAATTGAGAATAAATTTAATGAAAAGACCCTGACCACACGAAATATCGAAATAATCATATTTGCAAAGTTTAAAACACAGCTAATTTTGCTTCATATTCGACGCATTAAGTTTCAAATAGAAGTATCAAGTGCTATCTTAACATCAAATCATTTTATTTTATATTTAAAATTGTGTTTCTTCCTCGTTTCGCTCAGTCGCAGCAGTATTTATTTACTCAGGTTAACCAAAAAAAAAAACATATTTTTTATTAATTTTCCAAGTGTGTATCATTTCAAGTTCCCAAATCTGCTTTAAGATTTCAAAAGACAAATCTGCAGGTCCAGAGCTTTATGTTGAGCTAAAATTGTGTCTCTATGGATAGATAATAGACAAACAAGATGACAGGGTGACACCCAATAGCATATGCCCTTAAACTAGAAATTTGGGTACCACAAACCAAAATCAAACTCTCGACAATCAATTGACTCAACCTGTTTCAACAAAATCCGCCTACTCTGGACTTCATCTCCGTCACTTTGAATTAAATATTTTTATTGATTCATAAAAAAACTTAAAAGGAAATCTTATCAAAACATTTTGATAATCCTATCCGAAAATAACAAAATATTTTGACTTCAATCCTGCAAATTATGATGGTTTGATAATCAATTTGACAAAACGTATCGCGTGTGGTCCATATGGACAAGTCGTATTGAAACCGTAAGGACACATGACGACAAGAATACTTGTAGATTGTCAAATTTCATTTGCGCCGTCTAAACGGCACATGACATTTGATTTTATGTGTAAGTTGTAAAATCACGAGCGCCGGAGGCGCGAGATTTTTTTTTTTTTTTTTGTTGATATTGATATTGCATAAAATAATCGACAGAAAATCGGACCTGGAAAAACCTGGAAAGTCGAATTTTAGAATTCCAGGTGTTTTCCAGGTTTTTTGGATGAATTCCATAATTCCAGGTGTTTTCCAGGTCTGGAACACATGTCGTGAAAATTCAAGGTTTTTCCAGGTTTTTCCAGGTTGTGGCCACCCTGATACGACTATACCATAGCGTCTTGACCCTTCGAGTAAAAGTAGTGCAGCAGAAAAGAATGAGAATTTATATGCAAGTTGACATACATGTATTCAAATTGCTTGGAATAGATAGTTTTTGGTTTGGCATTTTGTTCACCCCTGACAGTCTCATTTGCTCTGCAAAACACAAAACACTCAAAATTCCTAAAAACTGGAGAAAGTTATTCAGCTAGATCCGTAAGCTGCAAATCGGTTGGTCTCCGGTTTTTGCAGTTTTTCTCATGTCGCACCCTTGCACTCTTCTTGGTAAAAGCCGCATCACAAAAGCCACAGTGATGGTTGCGCGTATTCAGGTGTACAGCCCTGATGTGATCGTATACGTGATAACGCTTTTTGATTTGAGTCAAACACAATGAACACATGAAGAGACCGTTGGCCAAAGGCATGATGAACTGCTCCAACATGGATTTGGTGACTTCCTGGCAGCTGTCGAGGCCTAGTTCCTTTAGTAAATCCTGTAAGTAGACGAAAAAATCAACATAGGTCTTAACTAATGTTTACATCACAAAAATTCAATTCGCTTATGAAGCTTATGTCAAAATTCATGAGTTCCGCAAAAAAAGGCGTTTATTTTTAGCTCTAAACTCAAATAGCCAGTTTAAATGAAGTCAACGAGTTCAAACATTCCGAGATCATTTGATTATTTTTCGCGATGAAACACAGACACAAAATATCCTACTTATATACTTAAATTAACATGGGATGGTAATCAATATAAGCTAACAAGTTTTTGTAGTTCGTTATAAGTCTCAGCAGATATTTATCAAAGTATGTCTTGCTTTTCGTACAAAGTACGTGTATGCTCAAATTAATTTATTCAATCAATGTATATACATGAAAACTTTACAGTTGGACGCTGTTTATTTCAATATTCTTGTAGTTTTTAATCGCGAAGGTTCTGTTTGTCTACAGCAAACTTTCGATTCTGCCTATTTTAAATCATCGGGTATTTTTTATAGCTTTTATAATTATAAAGGTCGATTCCCCATTTTTCCCCTCCGAATCATTTGACAATATATGACAAAAATGTTGCTTTGACCATAAGTTCCCGTTTTACCCTTTTGGCCATTTAAAATATTAAACTATTTCTTGTGGCACATATTAACTCACATTGCCTTTGCACATTTTTTTCAAAGCAAATCATTTTCTTCACCATGAAAATCTCATTCCTTCTTGGCTCCAACAATAACGGGACTGGACACGAAGTTATGGTCAAATTGTCACAATGCGAGTGTTTTGATCATCTTGGGAAATTACCAAATATTCTAGTGTTTAACGTATGACTGACAACCTTTGGTCGAGTGAGAAAACGGTTGATAAAACGCAAACTGCAAAGTGCAAATATTTTATTTGTAAATATTTTTAGTGTAAATATTTTATTTTGAACATGTACATTGTATATCAGTAATATCTTATTTATTTACTGGATAGCTATCGTTGTTATTTACAATTATTGTTTTGTTTCAATTTTATAATAATAACTAACACAACATTTTACAATAGATTTAAAATGGAAGCATGCTCTTTTAAAATAATCAATAGTGTAAATCACATCATTGATCAAATTTAGTGACCCTTGAAATATTTTTTTGTGAAATAATTCAGTCTTTTACGTAAATGTTAACATGGAATAAAAAATGTATATAGATAGAATCTAATATTGAATATAATTATGAATAAACTTATTTATTCTTATTTCGTAAAATGCGCTATGCTAGATCAATAAAAAAATACATGAGCACTTTTTTTCAATATCTTCTTACATTTTGTATCGCCTTTAGAATCCACAAGGTCTATCACCATGTTTCACCACAGAAACACCCGACATTATTTTTCCGCGATTCGTCCAGATTAATTGCGTTATATATTGTATGTTTTAACAATTTTAACAGCAGATAAAGAAATTGACGAAAGCTTGATATTAATATACATGTAGCCTGAATATAGACTCCACCCAGCGTCAAAGATAGGTATTTTTAACCACAATTTTAACCGATTAGAACACCAGCCGAAGTAAGGTTTGTACTGTTCATTCATTATCTATTCGAATATTTGTCATGATGTCCTCATTTCATTCATTTTAATTCTTAATAATCATAATAGTCATAGTTCATTTCTTTCTTGACTTTGCATCTTTTCTCATGCCTACGCAAATCCTCCTTCCTGAAGAAGGCAGCCAGACAAAATAGGCATTTGTGATTTTTAATTCGCAGATGTACACTCTTAATATGGCGTCGTATATGGGGGCGATTTTTCACGATAGCCTGGCAAATCGTACATCGATAAGTTTCTGGTCCGTCTCGAATGATGTGTTCGTCGATAGTGTTTTCCGTGAGCAGTGTTCCGTCCGGGGTCATCTGTAACAAATACGACATCGAAAATGAGTTCCTCAGTACATATATTATTCAAAACTGAATTATGATTAATAATTATCATGAATTTTTCCTCGCATAGTTGTTTAATTATTTTGTCATTTTGTACCATTTCTAGCCAAGTGAATCGATATACAAGTATCAAAATATTTATACGTTTTTTTTCGCTATAAAGACAATTTTATTTAAAGGATATGATTATCAATATTATGAGAATATAAATGAAAACCTAGATCTTGCAGGAATTCGGTGAAGAAAAAAATGATTATCTGCTAACCCAAACTGTTAGTCTCCTATCCCGTCATTTAGGACATAAAGCTTTTTAAATACTCTAAAATCATTCTAGCTCACGGAAACCGTTTAAAGTCGCATAATAAAATGAGACATGCTGTATTATAATTCTTATACAAAGTATACAGATATGCATTTGGAATTAAAGATGCTGGTTTTACTATTAACCATTGGATAATTATAAATAAGAAGGCTCATTTCAGACTTCAGTGAATAAAAATGAATAGAAAAATAAAATGAAAACGAAGAACGCTATTTTTTTTTTCGTTAGAATTCATTAGAAGAGTTGGTTGGGAACTCGCATTTTTAAACGTTCGAATGGTTTCACTTATGATATTGAAGAAAATTGTATATTTTAATAAACAATGCTGGTCCCCCATTCATGTCAAAGCACATCCAGTTGTTTATTTTCAGCCCATTTAGAACATATGATTCAATAAAATCGCACATCCATCTGTAATACTGGTTTCTGCATTGATTTTTGTTTTCGATAATTGACAGTTCTTTTGTCCATCCATACCAAAGTCTCGAAAAAATGTTTTGGCTCGGATTCATCACAAACATACAAGTAAGATAAGTAAATTTAACATAGATCCAAAAACAACACAACCATTAACCATAAACACCGTACACGTCATCTTTTATCATCTTCATTTTATGTAATAACTTGATAGTTTTAACCTTACTATAAAGTCATCTTGATGTCATAATTCTTGTCTAGCTGACGTCCGTCATTACTAGAAAACACTGTTTTTTACAAGATTTTTATAGAAAACAAAATAATATCAGTTTAAACAACGCATCAAACGGTATGGTTCAAAATGGAAGCAATATGTGGGGGAAGCACTATCCCCTGGTGGCTTGTTGATTCTAGTTCGAACAAGGCGTAAAAAGGCTTTTCGTTTTTTTTTTTTAATTATTATTAGTATATATCTATATCAAGCGTATATTCATTTTTACAACTTAATTTATTTCATTTTACTTTTCTTAAAGACGTGTGCGCATTAAAGTTCCAACCGTTCCTGTGATCCACACATATGCCAAAATTTCGTTACATAATAATGTTTGTCAATACTATTTGACTTGTTCCATGTCCTTGCTGTTGTTTTTATTTTTCCAAAACCGCGCTTTGCATTTCTTCTCATGGCGACCGACATATTCATGTACAAAGCTAACACCACAAAACGAACACGGGCGCTTTCGCAGTTTCAGATGAACATCTCGTATGTGACGGCGAAGGTCCTTTTTCCTTTTTAAAGATGCCTGACATATTCCACAAATAAAGATGTCGTCCCCAACACAAAGGAGGTAGCTGTCTATTGTATCTGCTGTTAATTCGTTCCGCCAGTCGTCCAGGCTCTGGAATGTTTAGCAAACGAGATAACGTATTAAATATTGTCATTATTGTAAATTGCTAGCATTTTCTTTGTATGTGCTATTTAATATCAGCAGTTTTACAAAAAACAGAAACAGGGTTTTACAAGTTATCGTTTATTTTTTCATGATTATCAAAGAACCAAAAGATTATTAATTCTTTGACCACTTAGTTTAACTTTCGCTTTTATCATTCAGATAATAAATATGTGCTATTATGTGCTATGCAAAATTCAAAAATAAATTATCACGATTATAAGATCCATGTAATCGATAAGTATCAATATAACAATTTACGGCCTCAAAAATGAAGGATATTCTTAAAAATTATTTGTCCAATCTCCTTAGAATAATTTGGGTTAATATCAAAATGGTCTTATATTTCTTTTACATAATTTATTTCACTTCGCAAGACTGTTGAAAGACAGTGTTTAACATGTTTGTCATAGCACTGCAGCCCATACTTTTTGCTGCATTATATAAAGGGAAGCAATAAAGCATTTAAGCCAGTCTAATAAACATATCATGCCAATATGATAAGTTTCTTTCTAAAATTGAAAATATTATTACATTAAGAGAATATTGGTTCAATCATATCGTGATATAACACTCGTTTCGTCCAAAGATTAGAGAGCAACTATCTGTTATATGAACTTAAAATAAAAGGAACATTTGTTAGGGCACATTTTACGCAAATATAGAGTTGTAACACTTTGAAATGGGTTATAACGGAACAACTAAATATAGCACACACTCGTGTCTTATTCCATATCATTACTCATTTTTAGTTGTAATGTCATTTTGGCACAGGACTAATTTCTTATCTGCAAATTTTCATCTTCCTGAACGCCCGAGTTTACGACAATCATAGTTACCAAACGCGTTTGGTTTGTTATTCGAACACGTGCACATTGAGTTTATCCTTTCATCATGACGTTTGTTTATCCTCAAATGATGAGACTTGTTTTACAATACGCCCCTGTTTCAGGCATACTTGTATTAATATTCACAATGATTTTATCACACGGGGGGTCTCGCTTTACACTTGAGTTGATGTCTCTTCCACGAATTACGATGTCCAAAGGCCATGCCACAATAGTCACACTTGTGTTTCTGCACTTTCAAATGCACCAATTGTATATGTTGGCGCAAGTTATGACGTCGTGATGCCACGGTACGGCAATATGCGCACATGAAGGTCGTGTCGTTGACGACTACAATGCCCTCGTCCCTGGTGGAACAGGAGGAGTTGTCACTTTGTTTGACTGATGGTGAGGGTTTGGTCTGGAACGAAAATGAAGTAGATCCGGTTATATTGTTACGTTTCTTGCCGCGAAGTTGCATTTTTTCGCCCCACAATTATTAATTGGTTTAGTTATTTTGTTTAGTGTCCGTGTTTCTATATCTACAATTTATATTTTTATTGATCAAGTCATGATCATTTTTTTAATAAGTAACATTTATTTTGGTATGTTCATATACCGGTAAGGGCTTGGTTTTGCTCTTTATCGACACAAACAATTAACGCTGACTTTATTTATACACCTGATCGGGTCAAAGATGAGAAGCGTGGTTTTGGAAAAACACGAAATTCATTCAAAATCGCAACTGTTTTCTCTCCAATGTATGGCTTGCAGAACCACTTATTTATAAAATACATTTTTTTATGTTTCTTTAATCAAGTTCAGTTGTTCAAGTGAAATAAAAAAACAGCTTTATTTTTCTGATTTATTCAACGGAACTACTGAATCATCGTCCAAACAACTTAATCAAATTAATTTAACACCTACAAGCTTATTTCATTGTATTCTATACCAATTATAGTCACGATAAACATTAACGAATCAATAAATATACACCGGATTCCATCTGAAAATGATGGTAAAATGTATAACAAAAGCTGAGACAAAAAAAGACTAGGACAACCAACTCTCTGGAAACCGAATCTCTCGAAAATATCTGGAATGTTCGCTCAAAGAATTGGCAATATCGAACACATCAAACTATTCTAGATTGTATATACAAATTAAATATTTACAAATTTTAATCTGTATGCACATTAATTCTAAATGTCATATGTACATAATCATATTTGTTTTATTTCATCCAAACACAAGATCAAAACAAAAGCAAATTCATCTTTTTATAATATGTATTATTTTAAGTAAATTCTTTTATTGAACATAATCTTTACCTTACAGCTCTGAATACACTTTTCGCACGAAACATCGCCTCTCGTAGCGCGTTCATTCATATTTTTGCGAAAAGCGCACAATGCGAAACAAGAAAAAAGTGCGCTTTGTATTCGTGGATCGAACTTAGCAATTTTGTCATACATAATATCTACCTTTGAATTATCATTTAAAATCCTTCACAAGGCCTCGAGCGAACCGTTTATCAACGCACCTTCCTTTATGCTTATATAAGCGAATATAGTTTGATACAATTGTGTTATAGGGACATTAAGGGTTAGCTATACGGATCCAATGTATGTCATGCTAGCCTTACTCTGATCACTGTCTCAAAAGGTGTCCTCTTTAAGAGGAATGGCACCAGCCACTCCACCACTACAAACAAACAAGGGTGCGCACTTTTCGTCATCAAGTACATCATTACACGAATATTTCACGGCATCACAACTAGACTCCCAGATATATTATCTCGAACACTACAACGCGAAGCTTTCTTATATCTTAATAAAGTGATTAACCTCGTTCTTTATATATCAACCGGCGATGAAAATTCAAGGATCCTGACATGTGGACATATCTTAAGGTGTTTGTCAAAAATGCCTCTCGTCGCTATAATGGAGTCGCACAAGCATTGGACGGGTTCCATTTGAGCCCGGCGCATACCAAATGTACCGTTCACTCTCACTCTAGAACCACATCTGCAGTAGAAGCTATCACACCAATCCGGAGGTGGCTTGAGGTGTTTAAACAGTTCTGCTTTGTTAAACCACACTGCGCCACAGATACATGGGTACGCCTTTGAACAGGTGTTGAAGTGGTGACGAATAACGGCAAACGACTTGAATGATTTACCACAGAAGCACGTTAAGCGATGCTGCGTTTCTTCTAGTTGAACTACATATTCATGACGCATGGTCCACGTCAGGGTCTTGAATTTAGATAAATCGACTGTCTTGTTTGGTTTCCGTTTGACAGCAGTGCCTTTCTGTATATACCGAACAGAAATGTATCGCATATTGCAGTATAGAGGCATAAGAAAGAGCCAAGGACAAGAAATATTGGTGTCTTACACTGACATTTAACTGAATAATTAATTATCCAAATATAAATCGAACATGACGATAGCGAAACATAAAACGCTGCTTTGCTGTAGGAAAAACAATAGGCCAAACAGTGCACCTTAAATATCTAGACTTATTTCCTTTATGAACACGTAAAGCAATCAGTAAATAGAGAAGTCGGGTAAAAAGTAAGTTAAGTTAAAGGTAAGTTTGACAAACTCGTGATACAGTAATATTCATAAGATATTGCATATGCCTGAATTTGGCATGCTTGAGAAATCTGATTCTTAGAAATAACCCGTAAGTCTAAAGGGCTATCTGAACAATATTATCTTTCATTCCAAGGATCTATCTGAGGATATTTTTATGATGAATCTTTAAATATAGAATCTTTATGTCTTAGCAAACGAGTGCCTAATCCATAGCCTAAAAGAAAGAAATTTTCAAACTGTACTTCCAGTATACTCTTCAGACTGTGGTTGACCGAACTTGATCTAGTGCTGTTTCGACCCTGGTATTATTACCCTAGAATCCTTTGAATATACATTATGTATTGCCAAGTGATAAAGAGTACTGAAAATCTTTTGAATTACCCAAGAAAGGTCTAAAGCTGTACTTACTCCTTTTAACTGTACTACTTCTTTATACATATCTATGATTATTTAAATACAAATATGTCCAAATATGGATATTGTTTAAAAGTTAGATAATTCACTGAGAAATATGAACTCGAACTACACATGTATCCGCTTCTATTCCATCTTCGTTATATTTCCTTACACCAAATAATATTTGTTACCTTTAATATTTATCATTACTTTGATTCAAAAGAGCCCCTGATGAATAATTGGCCAATTTGGCCCTTCATACATTCTGACTCTACCGCTCGGCCCCGGATCAGATTTTTTCAGTAAATCTTAATTTAAGGTAACATTGAGTTTTATTGATAGATTTTGCAGCAGTTGGGGTTAGGGTTATTAAAATATCATCATTTCAGTTATACGTAAGATTTAACAGAGAATAAAAGAAAATTTAAGACTGACTAAGCGTGAGTATTTAGGGTTATATATTTTTCAGATTCCTTATTTTACTCTAAAATAATTTTTAACAATACCAATTGAGTACCGGTATATGAATATAAAATCTGTATGTTTTGCCCACAAAATTCAAAATCCGAATACCATGATTTTTCGTTACATTTTTTTTTCATATTATCAGTTTTTATAAATCGATTAACTGCAATTCAAACGTTCATGGAAGAGGCGTTCTGGTTGTGTTGTCTAGATGCGTTTGTTGGGAGTTTTAAGGACAATGTCACAAGTTTGTTATGGTATCATATGTGTACGAGCTCTTGTCAACTTAAGCATATAGGTTTGAACTTAGCAAAAACTTAAATATAAGTCTTTTTTTAAGAAACGACACGTGTTCTTAGCTAAACAACATATGAAATATATATTATATAAGAATTGCAAAATGCCAATAATGTACTCAACATAACTCCTGCAACTCTTTTCTACATTGCTGTAGTTAACGCGTTGAATGACTTTGTTGAGTACCTTAGTATCTTATTACTTGACTAAGATATATACAAAACAACATAACTTATGCGATAATCTCGGAATGTGTTTGACAAATTACTATTGTAATGAAAAATAGGGAGCGATAAATTTATATTGTATTTTCTTATCACAAATAATAGATGCAAAATTAATCTATCAAATGTGGAACATCAACGCTTTGATTGATAAATTATTCTGTCGGACTTAAAGAAGCTAAGCTGAGAATATACCAAAACGGAAAACATGTATACATGTATATGACATATGTTTTGTTCTTTAAAAATCAGAAACGACCCAATCCCGAATTGGTCAAATAACAAGTTTGGTGCATAATGTTATTTCTTATAAGAGTATTGTTAAAACAAATAATTTAGGTGCTCACTAAATGTGTAAACGTTTCATTGAAATGGCATACATACTACATGTATTGAATATATAGTTATTTGGGAAAAATAATATTATGTATATGCTTTGCTGAAAACTAATACATGTGTATTGAACAAATTCGCGATTTTTTTTTTCACAACAAAAAAATGGCACATAAAATAAAAGCATCAGATCAATCGATTTCACAACCAACTTTAACAGCAGAGCGAAATCGATAGAAGTATAGAATTCTACATATTGGGATAATAAGGCCTGCACCTTCGTACAAAATTTACGTTTTACGAATACAAATAGGGGTCTATGATAAACGTCAGCATTAGTAATTGAGTGAGTGATCTATACAGATAAGATGTAATTTTGCTAAAAAAAAAATAGCTTTTAAAAACCCAGTCCTTCATTGTTATTATTTGGGAAAAAATAATTTTATGTATATGTTTTGCTGAAAACTAATACATGTGTATTGAACCAATTCGCGATTTTTTTTTCACAACAAAAAATGGCACATAAAATAAAAGCATCAGATCAATCGATTTCACAACCAACTTTAACAGCAGAGCGAAATCGATAGAAGTATAGAATTCTACATATTGGGATAATAAGGCCTGCACCTTCGTACAAAATTTACGTTTTACGAATACAAATAGGGGTCTATGATAAACGTCAGCATTAATAATTGAGTGAGTGATCTATACAGATAAGATGTAATTTTGCTAAAAAATTTAGCTTTTAAAAATCCCAGTCCTTCAATGTAAACACATTCGCTATCAAAGTACTAATAACAAATAAATGTGTTAACAGCTTTGATGCCTCTTATTTATAATTCAGAACGTATCCAACAAATGCAGATGGACGAGCGAATGGACAAACTTCATATACAAGGAAATGTTTTCCCATTGTCCTATAGAAAACAATCCTCCCTCATTGTTCATCTCAAAACGTGATAAATCATTATGCAAAAACAAACATTTATCGGTGGAGTTCGAGGTACATAGTTCGACAAAAAGGTTCGACTAAACAGTCCCTTACGATAAAGCAGACGATTTGGTGAACAGATATTTAGAATGCTATCCATAACGAACAAATTACGGTATATCCCCAAGTGGCATCTGTCGATTGGAACATTAGGGCAAATTGCATCCAGACTTTTAACGAACAAATGATATAAGGAATCACTCATGATCTGACGACTAAACCGGGACTAAGATCAAACTTTCTATAAAATAAATATAAATAATACAAACTCTTCCACTAACCTAGTTAAGTGACCAATAAAAATATTTGGACATCCAAACCTTAAATTGACCGTTGTTATTAAATCAGACTGGATGCTTGTTAAGAAATCGTAGTTATAAAATCTTTAAAACATGTTTAAAACAATATTGTGCAAAAACATCTGAAATCGTTATGAGATTATTTATCATTATTACCTCCAGACTGATGAAATAACGAGTCAGATCTCTCATCAAAGGATAGGGAATGTGTTTAGAATTTATGAAATAAATAAATAAATACTGTGTTGACAGCGTCCATGAAGGAAGATTTGAAGATGTTGTCCAATATGATTCAATCGAACTTAAAATAGTCTAATTCACAAGAGCTTAATAAAATGTGCAGGTCATGATCAAACATTGGATAAATTCTAAACACATGAGATGGATAACGAGGTTAGTGTTAGCAGGAACAGTTAAGTAACAGGCGCGTCTGGGTAAACAGTAAATTCTTTAAGCACTACATGGATAAATGCCGAGTTAAGTTATGTACATGCAAAGTAACATTGACTCTCAAGACAGACGATTCCTATTTGACAAAATCTTATATATAAGATTGGTGTTTCAAATTTTCTTTTTCTTTTCAATATTTCCGAATAAAGTTAGAATATATATATTAAAGAATAAATCATAATCGATCACTTTATCTGTCTTCAAGTCAGGTGTCACAACGCTTTACATCAACCCGATCACCAAACACGGAAAGTGCAGAACCGAATTTTGTGTAAAAACATAGGCTAAAGCCTTAAATGATGAATGATATACATTTTGTATGTGTACTTTACATGTACATGTATTATCTTTTACTTTATCATAAACTTTATCTTTTACTCAATCATAAAGTTGAAACTATAAACCATATCCTTCGCTTAACACAATTTTTATTCAAAAATCAATTGGTTCTGAACTTTCCACATACACACAAAGCAACTACACAGGACAAAGAAAACACTTATTTTGTGAAATACATTTTCAACATTTAACTCCTTATTTCAATGATCAGTTTTTATTAAGTATTTTATTAAGTATTATTTCAAAGTATTGAAAACATTTTTTTTTCGTGTAGTGAAACTTTAATCATAAGTCAATTTCCAAATTCGAACCTCATCTACCGCTATTTCAAACCAACTATTTATTCCATAATATGAAAAATATGTGCTTTCTTTGCGTCACCATTCCACAAAATATTTAAGCGTATAAAAAATATTTATATTTAACCCACCGTTGGCTGTTGTCCGTTTCCTGAAGGGGTTCCACCACCGTATGACTGATCAGGCAAGGCCTGCATGGGTGCAACTCCTCCAAACGACGTTCCAGCGAGATTCGGGTCCTGAATGTTCATAGCACCTGACATGGAAGAGTCCGCCAAAGATGAATGATCAAAGTCTCCAGCGCCGCCATTATCAAAATCGCCGTGTCCGAGCAAGGGTTCCTGTTTCACAAATATTCCTGTGCTGCCGTGTAGTTGTTGTCGAGTGGCGTCGACGGTTTCAAATCCATCAGCTGATTCCATTTTTCGTTCTCGTTTGATCTGCAGGTTATCTACAAATGCAAACGCAGTTATGTGTCATAAAACAGTCATAAACCATGTGAATTACAAATGCAGACTTTACTAAGTAAATTTGATTTGCATGCAGCTATATCCCGAGAATATATTCAAATTACCATTTTCGGCGTTTGAGTCGGAGTCCGTGTCGCTTGGTGGTTGACTGTTCGAATGTCGCCGTTTTTTCCGACGTCGGCGAGGCGTTCCTCCAGGACTCTGTTCCGACTGGCTCATTTGCTTGACACTTATATCAATCGACTTCTCTGGGGCAGACGAGTCTCCGTCTTCATTGTCCGATTTGAATGTTTCTTTGATACTGACCAAGAACACATCGTTCTTGTCCAGTGTAATTCCGATCAGCGCCTCAACACAAAACTCCGATGAGAAGTTCAATCCAGACTTGCACAGCATGGGAAGTGCCTCAGCCAGCAAATGCCTTACACGTTCCTGTTCAGTTTCATTAACCATTGTGCCGCAGATTCAATAGATTACTGAAACTTAGAAACATATTTTTATATATACCGGGTATATATTTCTTATAAACACATTATTATATTCATATTTCCGTAGTTTCTTAAAAATGGTCCTGTAGCTGACATGCGATATAAGATCACGGTTGATTATAAGAGCTCTTATATCCTCCTCGTTACGTCTGCGACCGCCACGCAAACAACCAAGTCAAGTTAAGTTTATTCAGTGTACTATCTCGTACAATAAGAATATATAATGCATATAATAAAGTAAATAATAACATGAAAACAAACGAATTTCGCCAAAAACATTTAGTAAACGAATATATACATATGTATACGTATCAGAATCGCAAACCATCTATCTGTACACTAGATTTACGTATACCAGCACTTTATATCTTAATGTTAAGCGTACAAAATTGCCTTCAAAAACATATATACAGGGTTTTTAATATAACTAATATCAGAATGGAGTAGCCGTTAACGGTTTACACATATTAGCTTATAATGAGGATGCAGATACAGAGATCTTTCAGTTTACTTAAATCTATCAAAAGTATACTAATGAACATTAAGAACAAAACCCTGTGCTGTTTTTAGAATATTTCTAACATGCACAAACTTTTTGAGATGTCAAGAAATATTTGAGAAATAAGAAAAGCTCCGAATACCCCCATTTGATTAACATTTTCGGACAACGCTTCGAACCAATAGTATAACACCACTTGTACACCACTGCCTGAATGGACAGTAAGAATATGTTGAAACTCATCGAATTTATTCATCTAAGATCCAATGCGGGTCGGATTTTGTTGTTTAAAGGAAACCCTTATTTTATCGCCCATTTTTATTGTCGTTATCAACAGTTAGAATAATAACTGCTGACATTTAACCTGACAATGCGATTCACAAAATCATCAAACAACAAAATATTTTAAATTTAATAGATGACTTCTACATACGAGGTCAAAAATATAAATTATTTCAGGCGCCAATATTTTTACCACAGTACGCGTCGCTTATGATCACCGGTGTAGCAAAAGCTTTGCCCCCGTAAAAAAACTAACACTAATATGTAAAATCGCAAAAATGCCAAGCTTGAAATGGTATTTGATATAATATGAATGGCAGGGCTCCATGCATAATCAGGGCTTTGCCTAACGGGTGTTTTGGCGGGATTCCCGCCTGAAAATAATGAATCCCGCAAAAAAAACGAGACCCGGGCGGACACTGCCCGCCACAATCGTTGCAGCAACAGAAGAGGTTCGTTCGTCTACAATCGTTTGAATCTCGCCTTTATTGATAACGCTGACGGGAATTTAGAGAGTTTTCAGCAGGTTTAAAAAACCATTCAGCTAAAAGCCATTGACCCAAATATGACCAATCGCATTGCTTGATACTAGATTGTTTACATGAAATTTACGACAGTCCAGCCTATTTTTGACATTCTGTACAACCTCTTTTTTTTTCGCTTTCATTTCTATTCAAATTTAAACAAATTATTGAAGCAGAAAATTATTTAGATTGCTTTGAAATGGTGGTCATGAAATGATTCATCAAGT
>LQRL01114821.1:9383-21116 GCA_001703475.1 Hydroides elegans
AGCACAAACTGCGAGCAAATAAGATTGTAACCAAAAGAATTAAATATGATGGATTTGGATAATTTGGTATTGGCAATACAGCTGTATAAACTGTGAAAGACTGAATAGAACTGCGTTTTAAAGTAGATCGTAATTTTGATATTCGTTTCTTTTCTTTAGAATTAGAAGCGTGTGTTTATTGGACCCGTTCATATGGCATATGACCCGTAATGTGGCATATTATGACTCTAAAATGAGTCTAGTTTTCTAAAATGAAATAGCCATTAGTTGATGTAATTGTAGCTAGATAATATAGTACCATGTATGGTCTGTCTAACCTCGATGTAAAGATTTCAACTAAGACTGTAATTAAGCTTTCCCTTATTTAGACTTTGTGTTGAAACTTGGTTGTGTTTACGAAACTAAGGTTATGCATTAATCATTAAAATGAAATAAAATGTTTTTTTTTACGCAATTTTGTTATATAATCTGATTATATCTTAGACCGTGTTTCAGTTGAATGTTTTATTTGTGAAGAAATTGCATTTATAAGTACATGTGTATCACGTTATAAGATTAAAAGATAGGTGAAAATGTAGATGTGCCAAGAATGTGCTTACAGACTAGAGCAATACCAAATGGACTTAAGCAAGCGGTAATGAAATAAGCTTATGAATATGAAAGAGCGTTAGATCTGTTTTTGACAATCAATTATATAAATAACATGTATTTTATCGTCGCCGTGTATTTCAATTTTTTGTGCAAAAAAAACACAATTTAATGAAATAAATCGAAAATAAATTAATGTTTGTGTACTCTTTTATTGGAACCAAAACTGGTTCAAAGCTTTATATTTGTTATACAAATGATAAAACATATGTTAAATAATCTAGCAATCAAAAACTATATTCGTTTGGCTTGACAGTGCTTAATCAAAACTGGAATTTGCAGGTCAAATGCAACACGTTTCTAAGTTATCAATCTCTTCAACAAAAATAATTTTTCTTAATACTTTTACTGTTTATCTCGTTTTGACGTCAATAATCATCCTAACATTATACACAAAAATAAAAAAATACCCCAAACTTCAGCGGTCATTTATGCAACGCTTAAACTTTATACATTGAGGAAACTTTATATTAACTTTATATATTAAATAGATATAATTATAATACTCGCCATTTTTTTTTTGGCTTAATCTGCAACATGGCCTAAATATGTTGCCTCTTTTAATTCAAATTTTATTATGACTAGATTGATGATACGCGGAATGAAAATATATACATTATACTTATTGAAATAAAACCAACATGACACAAAACAATAATAACTACATTGGGCTAGTCATTCCATAATTTTTGTAATGCAAAATCTTTAACGATTTGCAACAGTTCGTGGACAGACCAATGTATGTTCCTGAACATCGATTGCACTTTCGGATAAATATAATACATGGAATAGAAGGTTTTCAGTCTTCACCAGCAGGTACTGCGTCTTCTAATCTTCGAATGAATTTCAATCTTATTTCTGTAGTACCATCGCCCTTTAAGTGATCTTGGACGAACCAAACCGAAACATCCAGTTGAACCTGTAGAAGAGAAATAAATAATGAATGTTTTATAAAATATGATATCATTGTCTTTCTGCAATGTGTCAATATCAAATCAATTATAATCTGAATACTATTATTACTTAAAGCGAATCTAACTTCGATCGACTTCGATTTCTTTAATAAAAGTCAAAGAGCCATTTTTCATATAATATCAACCCTACAATAAGAAACAAATAGAAGCTAAATTTGAAAGAAGCCCATCATTTCATTCTACAAAAAATCAAACTCATTTTTAAAATCAAAACGTTTCGATTATATCATGAGCTATAAAGCAATGCCACTTAATTTGAAGATCATCATTATATTAGGAGACCATGCACCAACCATTTCGAGCGCCCCGCGTATGGCGCCACAAAGTATACTGGAGTAGTTGAGCGACTGGTGCCCATCGGGTAACTCCACGAAGTCGATGAGAGGGTTGCTATCGAGAAGCAGGGAAAACTCGTCACCCGCTGCACTCCAATTGGTTACCACGGGCGTTACACCCATGTACATCTTGAAAGCAGTCTGTAAAAGCGAAAACACACACACACATCTTTCTGATATTAAGGCTTTAGTTCAAAATTTTGTGTTTAAGTATAGTTTTTTCAGGATTAACGAAATTTTATATTTTCCAAGATTGGTTTTAATAAAAAAATAATTCAACATTATACTTTATGCTTATTTGAAATGAGGCACAAAAACACGTCTACACACTCTTAATAACTGACAATATTTACCACATATATATGCATAGGATATACATGTATGCATGGTTTAACAATAAATGCTAGTTATTTAAATATGCAGTATGTTACCTTTGCAATAATATCTGCGGTCTCCCTCAGGTCGTTACATCTGCCGACATTTGCTCTTGCAAGAAAGTCTTCTATAATGCGTGTTCCAATGTTGTAACCCCTTGAACATACATACGAAATTAAGGGTTAAAAGAATAAAAAGGTCGAAGCAAAGATAATATCATTATGTCCAAAAACCGCTGTGTATGGTCGGGATATTCGATTGTGCATTGTGTGTCTGACTATTTTTAGAAATAGTATATTTCGACACTAGATATTTAGCACGTGCTGTAAGTGTATATTCAGGGCTCGGATTTTTTTTCGCGGAGGTCATCCGGGCCCTCGCCCACAAAATCCCGGGAACACGAACTGAATTACGGTAGCCCAAATATATCCGTTTGTATATATGAAGTTTAAAAAAGTCAGTGGCCATTCAGCCAATAGGCCCCGGGAATTTCGAGCCATATATTATTTGTTAAACATATCTGAAATGAAATCTAAATTTTTTGTATTCATGAATATTGTATTTGACATCAGTATTTATGTAATCAAACAAAAAACTCACATTTTATCGAGTTGTTTATTCACTTCGTCATCACTTTCATAATCTTTAATCAGTTGTGCTACAAGGGATCCGTATGTCAATGTGAACAATTCCCCACTCTGCAAGGAAAATGAATAATATCATAATATAAAAAATCACAATAAAAAAAATGTTCGGCATCTGAAGTTATGATCGGGATAACAGTTGAAATATATTTATGAGAATTTGCAAACATAAGAAAACCTCATTGTACCGAAGATATCAAAAGAGGAACCAACAAGAGCATAATAATGAGGCAATCACCGGGCTTCATGATCAATCATGGAGACAGTGTATATATATTATCGCGAATGTGCCATCGATTGATGACTGAATTCGGCTAAAAAATATCATGTTGATCATATGACACATCCATCGGCCTCAAGACTCATTTAGAGCCAAATCCCAAACCAAACCTTTTGTTTCTGCCCCTATGTATAAGCTATAACCATCTCTTTATTACACGGCCTAAAAGCTTAAGCTCATATGAGATCAGTTTTGCCAATTAATTATTAAGGAATTAATTTTTCGTTTAAATAACTTCCAGTTTCCGCACCGAATTTTGCCAAACCATCAAAATGAATAAATATGTATGTATATGTCCAAGCATAGATGTGCATACAAAGGGCAAATTACATCGTTCAAAACAATTGGTTATGTCCATTTTAATCACTCGAATGTAGTCGATCGCTGCAATTGAAAAGCTTATATTATCGCCAAATAATTATATTATCGCTCATTTAAAACATAGAAAATAACCACAGAAGCACTTGCATATACACCTACCACTTTCCTGGGATCTGTTCCTCTTTGAGTTTGACGAGACATTATATAAATGCTGCATATATTTATAGTAAAAAGCTTTTAGAACACCCTCTACAATTTTGACTATCTACTAATAATCCATGGGTTTTAAATCTCCTGGTTCCCAATTATGTGGCGAAATGATAAATTAGATATTTTTTTCTCGACAGAATGGATAGAACTTCGGTCCAGCAACTTCGAACCCAAAAAAAGACCCCTCAGAATATATTTATCTACTATATTTATCGTTTACGTAAACGAGGCAGATTATATTTTCGGTCCGTTTTTGTTTGCGAAATTCATCACCCGCATAACCTTGTCTTAGGGGCTATGGACAAACATCAAAAGTATACCATAATGAAGGGGACTTCACGACCAAATGAGGTGTTCCTCTCTTTTGCAAGCTAGACAATATTACATATAAATATACAAGCCAAATGGGGAACACCTTTACAAGCTATAACTCGTGAAGTACTCTTCCATAATGTAACATAGAATATGAAGTTATTTATCGGCTGGTTAAAATCATGAAAAAATGTTTTGATTGATAATAAATGTGTAAAATATAAATGTATTGATGTAAGCGACGTCGAATCTCACGACATCCCTGTAAAGCTTCAAATGCATAACATTATTCTAATTAGCTAAGTTGACCCTTGACCACGTTTTTTGCCTCCTCTTATTCGCTGCCTTTAATTAGCAATGGAACTTGTAATGACACTTTACACACGTCAATCATAACGCATATTCGATAGGGTGAGAGCTGAGTAGGTGGGCATTGTCGATGTAAATATGACGTAATTATTGTGTCAAAGTGCTAATACTATTATATTATTTCATGCTTGACGTTGTTTTCATAAAGAAAACATAAGACGCGTCACAGGGCTTTCCACTTGCCGTATTTTCACGATGACGCAATTATTACGTCACAATGCTAATTTTTATACGTAAGCGCATATATTGCGTCATTTTTATTCTTAACGTTACCCTCCCGGGTGGCATGTCGATGGACGTTGCAAGTCAAGAAAATACATATTTTTCGGTTTTGAAAAGTACACTTTGTCTTATTCATCATTTCAATTTAACAATATAAACACAAAAAGCATGAAATAAAAATAATACATCATGCTTTCAGGAAAATACGGGAAGATATTTGCCCCTCGGGAAACCGCCTGGGAGGGACCTCAGGCTTCGCCTTCGGTCCCTCCCGAACGGTCTCCCTCGGGGCAAATATTTTCCCGTATTTTCCTGAAAACATGAAGTATTATTATCATATTTCAAGTTTCCAGGAAATACGGGATAATATTTGCACCGAGGGAGACAGTCCGGGAGGGACCAAAGGGCAAATATTTTCCCGTATTTTTCATGAAGTATAATTTTTTATTTTATGCTTTTTGTGTTTATAATGTTAAGTTAGAATAATATATAAGACAAAGCATACTGTTCAACACCCAAAAATAAGGATATTCTTGATTTGAAACATCCATCTATATGTAACCCGGGAGGGTATCGTTAAAAATAACAAGCCATCGTAGAGGGCAAAGCCCCCAAACCTCCCGCCCTCCCGTATCATTTCCTGTTCTATCTTTTTTTTCATTCCCTGTTTAATTTTCTCTGTTACTATCTCTCTATTTTGTTTCTCTTATTTTTCATTGAGTCCTCAAATAAATAACTATTCGGTTTGCATATGAACACCAAGTTGAATTCAAGTGATTCTGATATCCTAAATATTTCAATAGAACACATAAACATTTTAGTTTAACTAAAAAATGCCATAAGCAGAGTATTTAGAATATTCATTCTCGTATATTAATGGAATCGTGTTTATAACAAACTGCCGGAAATTAGCATAACATATATATTTTTTCTTGTTTGAAAAAAAAAACGATTATCATGCACTAAATCCACTTCTGACGCAATGATTCAATTATTATGCAGCGTGAACAATTGATTAATTGCGTCACAAGCATATTTTTACTAATTATTGTTGCGAAGCATAATAGTTATACCTCAATTGTTTGCGTCATATTTCCCCAAAAAAGTTGCAAATTTTGAACTTTAAAGCAAAATTCCTAACTTATCATTTATTGAATCAAAAATAAAAAGGTCGGGCTTCTACCTTATAACTTTTCACACATTTCTTCTCACTTATATTTATAGCTACATGCTACCATTTAAATGCTGGACCTTTTTTGGTCACTTTTTGGGTCTAAAAATCAACCTGTTTTAATAGCCCCCTCCGGGCCCTAGGCCCCGGTTGGGGACTAAAAATGACGCAATGTATGCGCTTACGTATAAAAATTAGCATTGTGACGTAATTATAGCGTTATCGGAAAATACGGCAAGTGGAAAGCCCTGTGACGCGTCCTATGTTTCCTTTATAACAAGTATTCAGTGAACACGAACAGGCTCCAACGCCCCAAAAGTCGTTTTCGAGTATTTCACAACTTCCGGTCGGGTGTTTTTGACCGAAATAGTCAAAAGGCACATCTACGGACCAAGACCTTTCATTTGAGCCTATAACCAAGTCTCTATGACCTTCCGTTCAACAGTTCTAGCCCGTACAAAAAAAGTATGACGCAGACAGACAGAGAGACGGACAGACGGACGGACGGACGGACACCCCAAACCTATAGGCCCCCAACCTTTGGGGGCTAAAAACAACGTCAAGCATGATATAAAGCGTTAGGACAGCCCTTCTTATGCTTGTTTGCTTGTTGTTTCGGTTAAGAATGCATTAAAGGGTGTTGCAATCAAAGTGAAGAATTATAAATTAGATAGATATCATGGCAACAAGCATTGGAGGTTATAAATGTTAGTCTATTTTAAGAGAACTCGCATGGATTTAAAAATGTGATTTTGCAAGTATAGTCTAGATAAAAAAGGGTTCAATCTCATTTCTCATAAAAAAAGATAGCAGATTTTAATGCTCTACCGAGCATAATATTCCTCTCGTTATTATTGTTAGTTATTGCATCGAATAGACTAATATCATATATAAAATATGATCAATTCATAGTTGTTTGTAAAAATTCTACTTGAAATAGGATATTGGAGAGCTTGGGCAATATTTTAAAATGTTTGTTGAAATTGCCATGACTTCACATTTTCAACCAATCATATAACTCATGTGTGCCTTGTTGACCAATTTTTGACATATGGACCATTTCTGCACAACCTCTCTAATTCAATAGAAAACAACTTATTTACGGATTATTTAATTATTTCTAAATACAGTTGTTGAGCTTTTACATTCGAAATTATGAAATTCGGCGTATTTTTGTTGATTTTATGTGAAAAATTAAACTGTCATTCAACAACAGAATGTCGAAGATAAATATCGATGGAAAAAATATATATTTGACACAGATAACGCTTTCAGAATTATTTTGCAGTAATCCCTCAATAACTGCTACTTGCCTCTAGTGTTATCTCTTATCTTTAGACTAATGTCAAATATGCTAAAATAAGATAGATAGTTGGCGCCTTAATAATTTTTTGTTTTTGTTTTTTTATTTATATGATAACAAATAGTATAGGTGGTAAATCATTATGACTATGAACGATGTGGTTGAATTCACTCAACATTGGCACAGACACTTGTGTGCCGAAAATATAATTGCTGAGCATAGGTTATTAAAATGAACGATGTGGTTAAATTCACTCAACATTGGCACAAATACTTGTGTGCCGAAAATATAATTCCTGAGCATAGGTTATCAAAATAACTTACATTAAACTTGTACTTAGATTTGTCATGATTTTTTAACATTTTTCTATCCTGTATGGATCTATATATTTGTTTATTTTCTAGTTTTATACATAGTTTATGCGATGGTCAATGATTTTAAACATTGATTCCCGTTTTTTTACCTAGCTGCCTCTTTCATATTCTCGTTTGCCTTTCATTTACCTGTATATCTAACCTTCTATTGAGTATCTAGTTCCGGTACTAAAATTAATGTAGTTAAATGTGAATTTTCTTTTTCGTTGCATGAGTTGGTCAAGCATATTTCACATGTTTTCCGTCCTGACAGAAATATATCTTTACGTCATTGCGTCTAAAAGGACCATACTGATATTTTATGCAAAAGCATCGAGCCCACCATATCCAATGTTATTGGTAGGTAAATATGTTAATTGTAGCCATATTCCAGAGTTTTATTATGATGAAAGATTTGTATTACAATTGTTTGTAATAATATTGATAATTTTTTGAGTTGAAGTAACCTAATCAAGCGTATGATATTATGCTGAGTACTGATGTTAAATTTTGTCATTTTTTGTTATGTGTGTAATAATTAAGATATATATTTGAAAATAAGATCCACCATTGTACTTTGTTATCCGCAAATTGCTTTTAATTTCAACGTCTTTTGTGCCTAGAGCTGTCCTATGTTCGAGACGGCATATGCACGCACTGCGTCGCATCAACGTATGCAAACCGATGCGCCACCAGAGCAAAGGGTTCTATTTTATAATATTTCAAAATTTATTTAAGTGTACTCACTGTTTGTATTTCGAGAATAAAAGACATGATAAATTTATCGACAACGATCGAATAAAATGGAAATTAAGATTATTTTAGACACATTATGTCATTTGATTAGGATTCCTTAGAAACGACCCTTTTGTAATACGTATTGCATTATATAAGGATCCCGTAAAAGCTTATTTCCAACGGGGTATCTTACGGTCGATACAGCGTCATACAATCTAACAGATCACGTATGAGTTAGATCTGCTGTGGATGAAGTCAGTTTTTGCATTATTAGATGAAAAAAGTGTTTGTTTTGGCTGTTGGTCCTCATACAAAACAATCTCTTTGCTTCTGTTTTGAAGCGATTTCAAAATGATGAAAAAAAACAGTTCAAATGATCCCAAATATTGTACTCCGGAAGTTTGTGCCTATCATTAATGTCTCTTGCATGAAACGTTTCCGACGCTGTCCCTTTTAAATATTGTATAACGAAGAATTTTGGGAACTGGCGCTTTTTCGCACTTTTTTGGCATTAGCTTACTGATTCAAAACGATATACACAGAGCCTTACTTATGGTATTATAACAACCATGATTCAATCGTGAGCGAAATCATGGGAAAAAGATGATACATTCAGTCTTTCCAACATGGAAAACAGGTGGTTGTCAAAGAATTTAGCCCTGTTTGACTAATGTGTTCTTTGTGACTATAGATCGTACAATTTTGTTTTGTGTGATTTGCATTTGGCGTTTCATATTTATTTATCAAGAGGCTTACCAGGCCTTAGCACAGAAGTCTAAATGACATCGCTTTGTCAAGTTGTTTTACGAAGGCTCAAACTTAAGTTGCCTTTGTAGTAGTCCAAACAATCTAGTTGCCGAAAGTTTTAGATATTGTTGAGTTGACCGAAGCATCACCAAGTAGACATTCATCAATTGTTACACCGAGGGCCAAAGGGCCAAAGTATTGAGTCACTGTTAAATCCTCGGATATAGCAACTGTTAACGAACATACATGAAGAACTACCCACGAACTGTTCCTCACGAAGGTGTTCTCCAACGAATACAAGATGGCTTGTGGAGTTTTAAAACACAGTGCACAGTGGACTATCTCACCGGAGGTCTCACATGCACAGAGACTAGCAAGACCATTAAGATGAAATATATTTAGATACTATCTTGCAATGACATCAAACAAGGCTCGTGATTAAAATCACTAGTTAAAGTACTTACGGCATGACCTGATTTTGAACAGCAGCATAAGCGTTTTTGAAATAATAATAATTTACTTTCTAAATAGGGCAACCCCGATATATATGATGAGTTTTGTGCAATCAAGAACCACTTATTCTAAAGGCAATTTAATAACCCCTGGCATTCAATCAATTGGTTGTACCAAATTGCTTTCAATAATATAAATGCATTTATCGTGGTCTGTATTTTTGTGATTGTCTGAAGCTGTCAAAATTACCTTACATGATAGCGTCGAACTGGGTTTTTATTGAAATAGAGAAAATATGAGAAACGGGCAAAAGGTGAACAAAATTATGAAAATGTCGCTGAAACCGGTTGGAGGTCTATGTACAAGCAAAGCGAGGCTTGATGCTAACATACCAACAGAAACCAACACCGAAAAATAAACGCAAGCTGTATGCTGTTTTGTTGGGAATTTCTTTTTTACGAGTATGTAGCCAAGCAAAAAATAAAACCAGCTTTAGGCAATTTTTCAACAATTCTCAACGCTCAAAAGCAAAAAAAATGTTAATTGAAATAATATAGTCCCAACAATTTCCCAGGATCGATAGAGCAATCTGGATACAAATTGCGAAACTAGTTCTGTCATTTGAGGCGAAGCAATTAGCGTTTTTATGACCAGATCTCTTTTAGTACTTTTATACAACCTTATATATATATTTGTTTAGATATACATAATTCAGGTCCAACACGGTAAACCAATTCGTCGATATGACCTTTTTGAGCGTCATCAGTATGTTCTTAAACTAATTTTCATAAGGAGTGGATGCCCTTTATGACAATCGGTAAAACAGTATAAGCTCTATGTGAAACAGCAAACAAACATATAAACGACTGTATCTCTAAACACGCCATATTGGCCAGGCTTAGAAAATACTGGTCCCCTTACTTCTATTTGTATAAAGACAAAACGTGAATTCTTGAAAACAATCACAGCAATATAAAAAGTGTGAAATACACATCTGGCAAATATCCTGTTTGATGTATTGCTAATGAAACTGGTCTCAATAGGCTTAATGTCAACACTAAATATTATAGGAGACATTTTACATTGGGTGTATCAAATAAAGTACCTCTAAATTTTCGCCATGAAAGAATCTTATGAATTATTTCTTATATGACAGAAAGGTAAATTTTACTTCTAAGAATCAGTCTTGCAGTCATGAATTATTTTCACCGCGCAAATCACGTGAATACACAAGTTGGTAGTTACATGTGATATAACCTACTAGCTGCGTTGATGAAGTTGATAAAGACATGTTTATCACTTGCACTAAAATCATTTGTTTTACTAACAGAGCCATCTTACATGGTATTTAGAGCAATATGTGACAATACATCAGTGAGTATTAAAATGTTATGCATGCGATGTATATCTCTACAAGCAACAATTTACATGTCATTTCCTGTGAATATTTTTCTTATATCAGTGTATTTTGATTTTATGACATACCAAATCAAAAAGGCAGATCTTTTCAGTTATTGATGTGTGTTTTTTCTCAATAAGTTTATGTCTCTTTGAACCCTTATGTGTTAAAATTATAAAAAGAAAATGACTTGGCGAGATTGACTTCACAATGTCACTTTTTAAAGAGGTCATCCAGTGGTTGATTGCACAAATTCAACTAAGATTATATTCATAAATATAAGGTCTTAAATAATTAAATACATTAGTTTAAAATTCAAATCAATAATTAATTTCCTTAAAATTTGGGTTTAAACATGCACCTCACATGAAAAATTATCTGTGTTGCAGTACAATTGTCACGTGTTATTATTGCGTCACGATGGGTACTCAGCCACAGTCGCTGCATATTAAAGTACTCTATTTCAATACAGGCGATTTATGTTATGAGTGAAAACAAATAAATAAAAGTGATTTATATGATATAAAATAATTGATATGGTCCATCGTTGTGTCGTTTATGGTTGCTCCAACCAAGCAACCCAGTTTATAGCTTTACATGGCTTTCCCAAAGATCCCTCTTTACTGAGGCTTTGGGAAAAATTTGTCAATAGAACAAGGGTGTGGACGAAAAGTTCATCATCGAGCAAAATTTGTAGCGCGCATTTTCAACAAGATGATTTCGAAAATTACATCAAAGTTAGCCTTGGAGGGGCCAAAAGTCTCAAATTGAAGGCCGGAGCAATTCCTACAATATACCCCGAGGGTACATGTTTTTCGCAGGCTAAAAAACATGAGAAGGAACGAACAGCGTTTCGTAAACGAGAGACGACTAGGGTAA
>LQRL01114821.1:24540-37361 GCA_001703475.1 Hydroides elegans
AATTTAATTCATCTATACCCTCCCTTACAGCAAAGGGGCTAGTTTTGTTCACAACCTCTTTCTCATAACATCTTTCTCTCAAATACTTTCTCACAACGTCTTTCTCACACCGTTTTTTCTCAATTTTTTTTCTCACAACGTCTTTCTCATAACGTCTTGCTCAGAAAAACTTACACATAACGTATTTCTCACAACGTCTTTCTCAAAACGTCTTTTTCACAACGTCTCTCTCACAATGTCCTATTTAACGGACAAGCTCAAGCCCATATCCCTCCGTTTCACTGGGGATAATAAACATTTACAGATTCAAAGTACACTTATTAAAATAAAACTACTTCCCAACCTTTTACTATTTTTACAAACATATTTCAGCTTATCAATGAGAGTGAGAGCTCTACACAATCGTCTCAAGCAAATGTACAAGAAACTGCCACAACACCTAACGCTGCAACTAATGTTGCAACTGATGTTGATACGGATGTTACAACTGAACAAGAATGTAAGCAGACGCATGATGTTTCAACTCAATATGACCCGCCAAAAACCAAAACAACTCGATCGATCGGAACACAAACCTTGTTCACTCTACCTAAAAAGACATCGAAGCGGTCAAAAGGTAAGGGCCAAACTTGGCATCGTTAAACAACAATGCTATAATACAACACTTTATAAGCCATATATTTCAGTCAAAGCAACGTATTATTAAAATAGATGATTCATACCATTTACCTGATCAGTTCAAGTTACCTTTAAATAATGAAATTTATTAATTGAAGCCTATTTCATGTAGGTGTACAAGTACAACCAAAAATGTGTTCTATCGGAACCGGACCTATAAAGAGAAGACAGGGCTATATCGGCAATCCGATAACATCTACTCCCAAAAAGGCCAGGCTAGACGAGGCTTGGTGTAGGGTAGAAATTGATGATGCGGATGTTTCATATGTGCCTAATGAATCAGACCTTCCAGACATTGAGCGGAATGAGTGAGTTCAAACAATCTAACAACTCTAACAATGCAGCAAAAATATATATCAAATGTTGACGTGTGCTGTTCATGTTTATATTACCTATATAGAGTCTCAAAAGTTGTTTTCTTCAAATTAGTAAAATGTTATGTTATAGGGATATATCATATTATATATTTATAGGGAATTACCTCCACCACACGATCAATCATCGTTTCTTGTATACAAGAGTCAGCTTTGGCAATTATTCGACACTTGCCCAATCTGCTCCTCTGCAACTCAAGTGGAAGAACATATCATAGGCACATTTTTGAACATTTCACAACGTTGTGTACATTGCAAATTTGTCAGAAATTGGGATAGCCAACCATTCATTAATGGTGCACCGGCTGGTAATATCATGCTATCTGCCGCTGTGTTTTTCACTGGTAGCTCGTTTTCCAAGATCGAACGGGTATTTTCAACCATGAAAGTCTTCAGCATTGCTAGTTCCACCTTCTTCTCGCACGCCAAGTCTTATTTGCAACCTTGTATTTACAACTTATGGAAACAAAAGCAACGAGAGTTGATAGAAAATGTCAAACAACGTGGTGGAGAAGTAACAATTGGTGGAGACATGCGTGCGGACAGTCCAGGTATATTGAATTGTGATAATACTCTTTAGTTGTTTGCCTTATTCTACATATATTTTAGGCTTTATCAAGATCATATCAAGATTACAGCCTTTGATTGTTAAATAAAAGTTACTGGAATTCCGCAATAGCTATTCAAATCTCATATATTGCTACTAAACATATTTGTTATCCTTTTTAATTCACAATTATATTTCATATTACAACATCAGGCCACTGTGCAAAGTTTGGCACATATAGCATAATTGAGCTTGAGGACAATCGCATTATTGATTTGGAATTAGTGCAGGTAAATTTTCATTTTGTTGAAAGAAGATATATCGAAACAAAAAATATATCATTATATATCATTAATAGGTCTTAAAATTAGTTAGTTTCCTTGAGTATATACATCATTTATTTTCTTTATTGGCTTATGCTTGCTATATTTGTTGGTCTTCATTCTATTTAATTTCTATGTTCCTTGAAAATTATGTGATGTGATTATCCTTTAATAGTCAAACGAAGTCGGTGGAAGTGCGTACATGGAAAAAGAAGGTCTTATTAGGGCAGTCAAATTTCTACATGACGAAGATCTAACTATCAAGCAACTAGTTACTGACCGACATCCACAAATTCAGAAATATGTTCGTGAACAATTGCCAGAAACAAGTCACAAGTATGACGTATGGCATATTGTCAAAGGTATCTGCTTTTCACAATATAATTCTAAATGAAATCTCAACCATTTGTGAATTACCCACCATAAATACTATACGGTATATGTTCCTAAAAATTGACGTAAATAATTTAAGCACTCGCTTTAGCTATTTAAAGGGTATGTATATAAACATTGTAGGTGTTACAAAACAGCTTGAAAGGTTAGCAAACGAGAAAGATTGTGGAGAATTGAAAGAATGGATCAAAAGCGTCACAAATCATCTGTATTGGGCTGCTGCCTCATCCACATGTGGCGAGGAAATCGTGGCTAAATGGGTGTCAGTCGTCAATCATGTTCAAAATGTCCATGTTCACAACAATCCTCAGTTTAGTGAATGCTGTCATGCGCCAATTGACCAAGAATCTGATCAAAGGAAGTGGTTGAAGCCAGGTTATTTCTTTAATTTATGATTTGTTTATTAAAATACTAAAACCATGAAAGATGTAACTGTCTGTTGTTTATTGGTCATCCAATCTTTATCTGTTACATTTTCTTGAAATCGATTAAAACAAATCAAATTTTGTATTTCTAGAAACAAAGGTGTGTGTCAAATTAGAAAATATTGTCAACGCCAAGCGCCTTGTGAAAGACGTGGCAAAAATGAGTTCGTTGCACCAGACTTCCAGTCTTGAAGCATTCCACAGTCTTATTCTGAATTTCACACCAAAACGCGTAGCTTTTAGCTACAAGGGAATGTTATGCAGGTATCAATATAGGTCATTCATTCAGCTCATTCAAACTAAGACATAGTAATCTAAAAGTCAACGAATAAGCTTACATAAAAGCAATGCACTGCCGATTATTATACAAGCATTATTATAATATGATTTCTCTTAAGGTGGTTTAAGAAATGTTTAAGAATTTCATGAAACATATCATATATTATTTAGACTCACTCAAAATATTGTAGACAGCTTCTGGCCGTTCTGCACTACAATGAAAATGCTGACAGAAAGCAAGCAACCGTGAACAATGAGCCCATCTACCGGGTCACCTTCCCAAAGTTCAAGAAGGGTGGATTTTCAATCCTTCCCAAAAAGACACCTCCAAGTTATGGTAAACAGATTTTAAAACTTTTTGAAACTTTGTTTGAATCTGTTTACCAGTATTTTGTAATAAAAAAAATAGAAGTCATCTGGATTTGTGCAAAATATTTTTTCAAAGTGTGCAACAAATTGGTTAGAATATGATCAGAGTTTTTGTCATTGAAAACGTACGAACTTTAAACATCATCTTTAATTCATTATTTCTATTGTGAACCTAATAACAAAAGAAAACAACAACCATTTTAAAACAATATTTATTCTTTCTTTTAGAGTACATCAATGAGCTTATGGGCTACCTATGTACTCAAGTTATGGTCAACCCAGAACAGTTCGAAGAATGTCTTAGTGAGGTCGCGGTTCCCGAGAGTCTCTTCTCGGCTTACATACGACCAAATGTTCATGAGACCGTTTGCCGAATGTCACGAAGGTTTAATCCAAAGGTGCAGGAAGAAACCCAGAATACTCAGGCGATGGAAACACTCTCCTGATTGCATTCACAACGCATGAGGGCAGTACTCGTCTGCAGTGTCTCCCTAGATATCCCCAACACCAGCGGACGAAGTGTCGATAGGCCGTGTGTCGATATCGTCTGTTGAAATAAGAACTTTTTAAGAAAAAACGAGACGTTATAACGTGACATTTATAGACAATAAATGTTTCTCGTTTAACATGATAAATGTATGTATGATGAACGGTGCCGATTTCAAAGATTTGTTTTCAATAAAAATGAACAAAACCAAAGAAATTGAAAAAAAAAACGCAAATTCATTTTAATTTGTATTTCAAAAACCTCGTTACTGTCTGATACTTATTTACATACTCATTTGGTGAGTGTTGGTTCATCGGCTCAAAGAAATTTAAAAAAAAAAACGGAAATTCATTTTAATTTGTATTTCAAAAACCTCCTTACTGTCTGATATTTATTTACATACTCATTTGGTGAGTGTTGGTTCATCGGCCCATATTGCTGTCTAAACGCATAGTAAACAGCTTGTAAATTCCACATATTTAGGGCAACGGCTTCGAATCCCGGATGATCCGTTATACATGTAGGTACCTCTAGCCCTACAACAGCTGCTTCTTCGCGTTTTGATACTATTTCTTCAATCTCATGACAGCATAAGCATTCTTCATGGGTGGGCATAGTTTCACACTTATGACATTTGCACCTAAAATTTAAAAAAAATGAACCATACAATCCTTCATAAAATTCTCATAAAAAAAACAAATAAGTTTAATTGAGCCATCCAGTCCTTCGTAAAATATATCGCGTGTTTTTTTCTCGTAGATGTTGGGTGCGCTCCCTCTTATCAAATAATGTTTGAACCATAAATTTAACCATCTAGTCCTTATAAACATTATATAGATGGGCGTTTGTTCTGGAGCCCTCTCAATCTTAAGACAATAAAAAAAAGCTGAAATGGACCATCCAGTCCTTCATAAACAATATATATATGAATTGGGTGCTCTCTCTTTCATAAAATTAATTTGTAAAAAATGAACCCAAGCAATCCTTCATAGAATTTTCATATCAAAGTTTAATTGAGCCATCCAGTCCTTCGTAAAAAAAAATGTTGCGTTTTTCTCTCGTAGCTGTTGGGTGCTCTCCCTTGTATCAGATAATAAAACAAACCAGAATTAACCATCCGGTCCTTCAAAGAATAATATAAATTGGCGTTTTTCCTTGAGCCACTGGGTGCACTCTCAATCACAAGATAATAAAAAAAAGCTAAAATGGGCCATCCAGTCCTTCATGAAAAATATATGTTTAGGAATTGGGTGCTCTCTCATTCATAGAATAAATTTGTAAAACAATGGACCCAACAAACCCTTCATTGAATTTTCATATAAAACAAATAAGTTTTATTGAGCCATCCAGTCCTTCGTAAAAAAATGTTGCGTTTTTCTCTCGTAACTGGTGGGTGCTCTCCCTCGTATCAGATAATAAAACAAACCAGAATTAACCATCCGGTCCTTCAAAGCATAATATAAATTGGCGTTTTTCCTTGAGCCACTGGGTGCACTCTCAATCACAAGATAATAAAAAAAGCTAAAATGGGCCATCCAGTCCTTCATAAACAATATATATTTAGGCATTGGGTGCTCTCTCATTCATAAAATAAATTTGTAAAACAATGGACCCAACAAATCCTTCATTGAATTTTCATATAAAACAAATAAGTTTTATTGAGCCATCCAGTCCTTCGTAAAAAAATGTTGCGTTTTTCTCTCGTAGCTGGTGGGTGCTCTCCCTCGTATCAGATAATAAAACAAACCAGAATTAACCATCCGGTCCTTCAAAGCATAATATAAATTGGCGTTTTCCCTTGAGCCACTGGGTGCACTCTCAATCACAGATGATAAAAAAGCTAAAATGGGCCATCCAGTCCTTCATAAACAATATATATTTAGGAATTGGGTGCTCTCTCATTCATAAAATAAATTTGTAAAACAATGGACCCAACAAACCCTTCATTGAATTTTTCATATAAAACAAATAAGTTTTATTGAGCCATCCAGTCCTTCGTAAAAAAATGTTGCGTTTTTCTCTCGTAGCTGGTGGGTGCTCTCCCTCGTATCAGATAATAAAACAAACCAGAATTAACCATCCGGTCCTTCAAAGCATAATATAAATTGGCGTTTTTCCTTGAGCCACTGGGTGCACTCTCAATCACAAGATAATAAAAAAAAACTAAAATGGGCCATCCAGTCCTTCATAAACAATATATATTTAGGAATTGGGTGCTCTCTCATTCATAAAATAAATTTGTAAAACAATGGACCCAACAAACCCTTTATTGAATTTCCTATAAAACAAATATTGGGTGCTCTTTCTTTCAGAAATAAAAGTTATAAAACAAAAAAAAATATGAACCATCGAGTCTTTCATAGAAAATGAATAGTTAGGTGTTCGTTTTTTACCCATGGGGTTCTCTTTTTTTTAAATACATAAATATATTGGGTGCTCTTTTTTGAAAAACACATAGAAATATTTCTTACTTTTATAAATGAATAAGACTAAATAGGAAATCTATGTATTTATACTCCGGTATTTATAATATAAAAAATATTCTTTGGGTGCCCCTTTTGCCATATTTTTTGTTTGTATGAAAATAGGGTGCTCCCAAATCGACCGAGTTTATATAAAATATTAGATTTTTCTTGTTCATATGAAACCATTAATTCAATTAATATTACTGTTTAAACATATTCGGTTATTTATTCATGTGATTTAAAATAGTGTTTTATTTGGTGCATTATATAAAAAAAATGCATATCGCTCATAACATGGTAAAATAGAAATATATGATATTTTTTGTAATTAAATTCAAGTTTCATAATTATTCAATACATAAAAATTATATTTACCATTCAGTAGCCTGGATTGAATTCCTTTGGACACCTTGTGCTTCATGAAGTTCAACTGGGTCATTATTATCAGAATTGTTTCTATCATTTATACTCATAGGTTCAAACATATAGGGTCTGATTTCACCCTCATAATGCTCCACATTACTTGTTGGATTTGTTGCATTTTCTGCAATATTATCTTCGACATCATTGTTCTCACTATTTTCACTATTATCATCAACTAAAAATTCTTCAAATTCCATTGTTCATTGACAGAAAAGTACTCATCGCTTATGAGTTTATGCAGCAACTGCATTCGCTGTACCCATCGTGACGCAATAATAACACGTGACACAGTTGGGAATTTCCATGAGGTTTTGTCAGTGTACTGAATATAAAAGCATGAATTATGACGCAACTATTGATTATTTTGCAGTATTTTTGCAAGGGATGATATTTAAATATGTTATTCTTCAGGATTCATAAATAAAAAAAATGCATCATATGACCTCTTTAAAGTGTGATATTGCACATTTGGACCTACTGAATGTGTTCATTGTGTATTTGGTCGTGGGCGCGCATCTTATTGCCATCAATCTTCTCTTTACCTGACCAAGTCATATAATGTATTATAGTCTATCCTTTAAGTTATAAACAAGTGTATAAAAATAACAGTTTTGATTCATATGATTATTCTGTAAACCACTGGCAAACCGGGGTTACCAGGGTGATACCAGCTGGCCGTAATAAAAAAGAAAGACAATGAGGCATTTGAAATTATATTTTTCTTAAAATGTTCATGTATATATCTATTTGTTTTCGAATAAATCATCGCGCAACTCATGGTAAATTGTTGATTTTATTGTAAAGCATAGTTTCATTTTCTTTCTTCACAGTTTTATGCTTACTTTGAAATCGTTTTGTATAAACTCTAATTTATGCATATGTTTAACACTCAAGACTGATTTAATGTTTTATTTTTTTCATTTCGTTATATTATTATTCTCATTATTATGATAAGTTGTTATAAATGCGCTACCATGAAATATAATCATTTAAAATGATCATTATATCGTGTCAATAAGATATCACATCCATAGTGTTTAATAAACATGCACAGTGTCGAAATAAATACAAGATGTAGGTTTTGGACAATGTAAACACTTATATTATCGTTGTTATTTTGGAATATTGTTTCAATTTATCACAAAAAATAGAGTTGTATCTCGCTTTGGAGTTTAAGTAAAACAAATGAAAAAGTTGAACTGGCAATTTAACTATTTGCGGGCAACTGGGTAGGTAGGGTTATCCAAATCTATTGAGTCAATTTGATTTATGTGTAATTTAAGATTGTGGAACTTTTTCTTTAATCTTAATAATGTATTAATTCAAATACGCTATTTTATGTAAATAGTTGTAGATCGTTTGATATTCGTGGTTATTTGTAGACGTTCGTGTATAATTCAATGCATAACTACGGGTAATACATCAGTTGTTAAAAGGTCCTCACATGTGTCTGTATTGAATTATTTCATTGAGTTATTTTGTGTAATAGCTTATGACAGTAATGATATAGGTTATATACACAGTTTTAGATCTTTATAAAGATTCCTACATTTTATCAACTTAAACCATTGACATCTGGTTCGTTAAGGTGCAAATAATCTAATCTAATGTACTCTCCAATTATAAAATTTACAATAGCGTTCCTAATGAAATGACATTTATTTATATATCAGCATAATAAACAAAATCCTGAGTCAAACATACAATATGATATTCCCAATCCAATACCTCGAGCGTTACTTGTGGCAGCTGTAACTAAGCTGTTCGAAATTGTCATAAAGTTATTGAGTGTAACGATTGCGATACATAATAGCAGTATATCACAAAAAATATTACAACAACTGCATAATTGGTGTGACGATTGCGATACATGGTATCATAACAGTGGCATTTGCATACATTAAATATCAAACTTACCTGCCAAAATGATAACTTTTCATCGATCTGTTACACTTGCTGACTTACACTTGAGCTTCTCACCATCCCATTTTAATTTGGACCTATTCTACCTTAGACGCAATAAAACATTTGTATGTAGGTTCACACATTGTAGCTTCCTCTTAAAAACCTTCTACAACCCGAATATCTCTTCGAACCAACCGGCGTCCTTTAAAGTACCTTGGAGTAAATTATCAGTTCTAACGATCAATAAACCGTCAAGCTAAGCTCCATTCTCTCTTAGAAAGCGTCAAATTAGATGTGGTGTTTCGTACTGAATTCTGACTGGATAACAGTTTGATAAGTTTGACATTTTATAGCAAAGTTAGAGCGAATGACACGCGTTTTCCGTCTTCAGCAGGGCGCTGAAGACTTACTTTGTGCTGTTCTACAGTGATCCTCAGTAGATTATGGTAGCTAAAATATTAACAAAGGGCTATCAGAGAATTCTAAGTTTACCCATACCAATAGAGAATCTGACTCTCTCACCCCCTGTTGTCCGAACCGCCCCATCATACCCATACTCATACATAGCTCATTGACATAACTAATCATCATTTATTAAACTAAATTGTAAACCAACCTCTCAGAGGCATGCACTCACTTTCTTCACCAGCAACGAGACACTTTCTTCACCAACAGCGATACCTTAATAAACAGCATAGAACCCTCCCTGGTATGCCTGACCACGATATTATTTAATGAAAATGAATTAACATCGAAGCGATTCCGCATTCCTAAATGCTAAATTATCCTAAATCATAAATGGAACTTTGGCAAAATAAATGAAGACATTTCAAACATAATTCAATAAAATAAACATAGACAACCACACCAACTTCCAATCTATGGAACATTTAACCAATAAATGAACTAATCTATGGCAACGTACATTCCAAACAAAATGCTCAAAGAAAAAGTACAATACTTACTTACTTACTTTGATTTTAAACTTCTAATTCGAATCAAAACCCTTTAAAATTCATGCAGAAACCATGTTATAAGCTCTAAAGCAACAATCACTTGAAATATGTGAATGTTCTTTTCAGTGAAGGTTTGGTAGAGCGTTTAAACTCCTGCTTCTTCTATTGATACTAATCCACACCCTCGAATACCTGATTTCGAAGTAACAATAGATGGTGTACAGCAATGTTTTTCTCTTGTCTTAATCCTAATAAGGCACACAACCCCGACTGTCTACATCCTAAACTTCCCGAAACACTGGTCAATGAAATAGCATCCATCTTTACTAATGTACCAGCATTTCTATCACACATATAATATCCCCCTGTGATATTAAGATAAATATTAAGATCATGTTTGATTTATTGGTTGCAAACTACATAGTATGTGAAAAAATACTACATATAAAAATAACATTTATCTGCTGCATTACATATTACTAAAAATGATTCAACATTTATTAAACGCAATGTTTATTACTACTGAAAATGACTAGATAATAGTTGCATGTGATTAAACATCACTGAAAACTAATTGCAACAGCAATAAGCCTGATTGCAAACTCTAAGAAAACGAAAGTGATGACTTTCAACTCCCCTAACCATTGACGGCTGTATTCTCGAAGAAGTGAATGATTTCCCCAATCTAGGATCCCTCGTAAACCGCACACGAACATATATAGCAAAGAGAATAGGTCTGACATGGGAAACACATAATAGCATGAGCAGAATTTGGAGATTAACGCTGTCTAGAAAAAAACAAGAACATTGATATTTTGCTTAGCGGTTGAGTCAGTCAGTCTGTTTACAGAGAAATTGGCAAAGAGAATAGAAGTTGCTTCACCAAACTCCTAGGATCAGCACTGGGGTTCACTTGAAAAGACCATGTGAGCAACAATTAACTATATGCTAAAATGTTCAAAGCCACAGAAACGGTCAGGCAAAAACGACTCAAGCTAGTTGGTAATTGCTATAGGCACCCCGAAGACCTGCATATAACATAGTGGTATGGACTCCTATGTTATGGACGAGGAAGGCCGGCACGTACGTTTATTCAGCAGGTGCGAGATGACACTGGCCTCGAAGAACACGATATTGCATCATTGATGTTGAGCAGATACCTGTGGCGCTGCATGACAGATCAAGGTTTACATTGTCGACTTAGGAAGGAAAACTAAAAAGAAAATTGGGAATGAAAAATGATAAGGGAGTATTTGTGAAACACGAAAAGGCCCCAACCGCCCCAATTTGAAGAGGTATTGAATATTTCGTAAATGCTCTTTTTTTAATTAATAAAAAATGAGGTATTTTGGCCGAATTCGACCAATTTCCGGTGATTGACTCTAGCGAAAAACTGTCAAAAGACACATCTAACCTAAATGCCTTTCATTTGAGCCTATAACTAAGTCTCTTTGACCTTCTGTTCAAAAGTTCTAGCTCGTTCAAAATCTTATAAAAAACGGTGTTTAATCTCGGCCGAATTCAACCAATTTCCGGTGGCCTAATCTTACCGAAACTGCCAATAGGCACATCTTAATATAACAACCTTTTATTTGAGCATATAACCTAGTTTCTATGCTCCTCCCTTCAAAACGACTGGCCTATACAAGCTCATATTGAAAATAAAACGGCTGTTTTGGACATTTGGTCTCTGTGACCTTCCGTTCAAAAGTTTATGCCCGTACAAGCTCACATTTAAAGAAAACATATTGTGGATGAAAAGTGATAAAATTGTGAACTTATCTGTGAAACTAGTGAACATGGATGCTACAGTATGTTACAGACTCTATGAGTGACAAGGATAATTGAATAAAATAGGCTTAATTATAACTACTAGTTCTGTACCTTGAAAGACAGTATTTATGTTTTTTTCTTGCTTTTTTAGCAATAGTGTCTTTAGAAAAAATGCGGCAAATATTGTCTCTTATTTTTTCTAGTGTCTCAAGCCTGGATTTGTCAAGCTAGTTTTAGTATCCCAGCTCGGGTATGATGATACGCAATGCTCTTACTTGAATGCTTTCAAAAACATATCGTTGCTCTTTGGTTATCGAGGTCGACCAAGCAGGGGCGATGTATTGGAGCTGGGACACGACAACACTCTTTCGAAACTTTTTCTCAGGATGCTTTCAATGTGGATGTCCCTTTTTAAAGAATTCTGTATTTGCAAGCCGACCAGTTTTTGCCACATGTACTCGTTTGATGCATCCATTGTCGATCTCGATTCGGAGTGAGTCTATGTCTTCTTTCTTGTTTTGTTACGTCAAACAATAATTTATCTGCACCTACCCTCATCCATACGGAATTCAATCGTAAAGATCTACGGCATTTTGTATTAAAGTTAAAAGAAGAATCACAACATCACAATATTTGAAAATGGAGAGTTTGTGCAAATATAAAATGTGTTGCGCTAGTAGCCTGGATTTCCCAAATATAACCAATCACATTGCTTGTTACTGGTTTGTTTTGCGTCATTTTGACGTCATTCAAGCGGAATTCCCTAAGTTGCCCAAATTCTCTGATATATATATTTCTTGTTGCACCAGAAAATAATTGTAGTTTTTCATTGCGTTTTATTATTCTACCATTTGATTGGTTAATCAAATGTTTACTTGCATTTAGCGCTACTTCCGCTATGTACAGTCCAAATTTATAATGGATAAAATCGCCGAAGATCTTGCTAAACTCACTACGGCAGTTACAAAATTAAATGACAATATAACAAAAATCGATGATAGAGTTGCTCAGTGTGAGTATTTTTGTAAAACAGTCAGTGATAAGGAGAAAAACACTAATTCAAATGATGACCGCAAAGATGGCCATGAGGCGCCAAACACAGTCCAACTTGATGGATCAGGGTATTTACCCCCCAGTTCAGAACTGAATTTCTCTACTGTGGACGTTCAAAGGGAGTTTAAATCAATTAAAGAAGCGTATGCTCGTAAAACGCTCCCACCGGAATTAGTTTTAAATGCCGAAAGGAGTGGCATAAAAAGTGAGGACAAACCTAAACTCAATGTATTGATTGGAGTTTCAAGGTATTCAGAAACAGCTCTGAAAATGTTGGCTAGCAGCAACGGTGAACAATTAAATAAACCACAACTCGATGAACTTGCAACCTGTATCACATCGCTCCAAAATTACATACAAGAAGAGTATTG
>LQRL01114827.1:10006-20425 GCA_001703475.1 Hydroides elegans
TCCGTTTCAATCTATTCACGGAGCTTATATTTAAAGCTATAGAGAGTGAAGATGAGGGAGTTTCAGTCGGAGGTAGAAGAATTAGCAATTTGAGGTACGCAGACAACACAGCGATAACAGCAGAAAACGAGAATGAGCTACAAATACTGTCCGAAAAGGTAAAGCAAGAGGGGAAGGATTTCGGCATGAAGATGAACATAAACAAGACAAAGACCATGGTAGTAAGCAGAAAAAGCGAAATACCCTAAGTTAAAACCCATCTAGATGGCCAAGAGGTTGTACGAGTCAGCAAATTTGTGTATTACCGAAAACGGAAAGAGTGAAGAGGAGATCCTCAGAAGAATAGAAATCGTGAGAAAGTCATTCAGCAAAATGCGAACGATAATGACGAATCCTAAGATCTCTAAACCAGCAAGACTAAGATTCATCAAGTGCTATGTCTGGTCAACATGCTGTATGGAGTCGAGACGTGGACGATTAGCAAAATGTCACAGCAGCGCCTGGAAGCATTCGAAATGTGGACCCTAAGGCGCATGCTCCGAATAAGCTGGACAAGACACATCACGAACGAGGAAGTGATTCGTATCGCAGGTACCAAAAGGTCGCTGTTAGAAACGGTAAAGACGAAAAAGCTGTTATTTTTTAGGCATGTCGTGCGACATGAATCCCTGCAAAGAAATCTACTTGAGGGCATGGTCGAGGGCAAGCGCGGAAGAGGGAGGCCAAGACTGCAATGGAGTGACAACATCACCCAATGGACCGGCCTCACCTTTGAGAAGGCCAAGCGTACTGCCCAAGACCGAAAGAGATGGAGGTTCGTGACCGGCAACGTCAATCGGCACGCCATTTGGTAAGGTAGGGTATATAATGGTAGTGTGTACACGGGGGTTTTAGATGCGATATGTGGCATATCGAGTGTGTACATGGGGACATTGTGTTCTTTGAGGCGGTAGATATGATATGTGGCATATCGACTATGTAAACCAGGGCAGTGCGTTCACTGGCACTGTAGATATGTTGTGTGGCTTATCGTCCTTGAACTCTGGCGCACTGTGTACACTGGGCGGTAGATAAGGTATGTGGCATTTAGACTGTGTATATAGCCATTGCGTACACTAGGGCAGTAGATATGATGAGTAGAATATCGATACACTAGGGCGGTAGATTCGTTGCGTTGCCAATAAAATGCGTACACTGATGCTTTGAGTAAACTTGCGCTTTAGAAATTATGTGTATCCTATCGACTATGCACATTGGGGTAAAGTAATCACTGAGGCGGTAGATATGATATGTGGCCAATCGACTGTGTGCTCTTGGGCATTTTGTACGTTTCAGCGGTTATATTTACTGTAGCATATATAATTTGCATACTTAGGTAGTGTGTACACTGAAGCGGTTGATATGATAGTGAGTATATCGACTATGTTTATTTGGGCGGGCAGCGTGTACACAGTGGCGGTAGATATGATATGTAGCATATCGACTGTGTACACTAGGGCGGTAGATATGATGTGTGGCCAATCGAATGTGTACACTGGGTACTGTGTACACCGCGGAGGGGTGTACACTGGGGCAGTGTGTACACTTGAGCAGTGTATATACTTGAGCAGTGTGTACACTTGAGCAGTGTGTACACTGGGACAATGTGTACACTGGGGCAATGTGTACACCGGGGCAGTGTGTACACTGGGGCAGTGTGTACACTGGGGCAGTGCGTACACTGGGGCAGTGTGTACACTGGGGCAGTGTGTACATCAGGGCAGTATGTACACTGGGGCAGTGTGTACACTGGGGCAGCGTGTAAACTGTGGCAGTGTGTACACTGGGGCAGTGTGTACACTGAGGCAGTGTGTACACTGGGGCAGTGTGCATATCAGGGCAGTGTGTACATCAGGGCAGTGTGTACACTGGGGCAGTGTGTACATCAAGGCAGTTGTATACTAAGGCAGTGTACACACTGTCCCAGTGTGTACACTGGGGCAGTGTATACACTGGGGCAGTGTGTACATTGGGGCAGTGCGTACACTGGGGCAGTGTGTTCACTGGGGCAGTGTGTACATCAAGGCAGTGTGTATACTAAGGCAGTGTTTACACTTGGGCAGTGTGAACACTGGGGCAGTGTGCACATAAGGGCAGTGTGTACATCAGGGCAGTGTGTACACTGGGACAGTGTGTACACTGGGGCAGTATGTACACTGGAGCAGTGTGTACATCAGGGCAGTTGTATACTAAGGCAGTGTGTACACTGGGGCAGTGTATACACTGGGGCAGTATGTACATTAGGGCAGTGTGTACATTGAGCCGTACATAATTAAATATAACTAATATTATGTCTTTTGTAATCATCATAATTCAAGTTTCACAACCTTTGTCCTGTTATTCTAATTATTCATAGTTACAATGTTTTTTATCAGTTAAACTTATGATATCTGCTTCATTTTCTGACCACTTTGTGATACGGACACGCGCTTGATATTTTTTTCAATACTTTGAAATTCATCGATATAGAGTTTATTTTATATGTTTTTTTTAATCAATTTCGAAGTATCGCAGAAAATCTCATAAGCGTATGCTCGTACCATTCCTTATATTTGATATAAGGTGAGGAACTGTCTAGCCCCCTGTTATCCATTAGTTTTTGTCGTAATTATCATAATCATATCATACATAATATTTTCTGATCATTCAAAAATCCGTAATTACAGGTATATAACCCGCGGGTTATACATCGATTTCCATACAAAACATCCAGGCGCGGGTTATAAAACGGTGCGGGTAAATTAATTTCAAAAATACAAATCGCTCGATTAAGGATTATCATGCAAAATATAGTTTAATTGCAATGTCTTTTCGGATTGTTAAGGGAAGAACCGTTAGTGTTACCATACATCAGGCCGTATAATTGCGGTTATATGGGAAAATGTGCAATTTTCAAAAAATATCAAATTAGGGGTGCAGGTTATACACCGGTGTGGGATATACACCGGATTTGAAAAATAATTCTTAAATTTCGTGAGGTGCAGGTTATGTACCGGTGCGGTCTATACGCTGGTAATTATGATAGTATTTATTTAAGAAATATCACCAGTAAAGGCACATTCTCTAACATTTATTATTAATATGGTGATATTAGCTATAAAATCTAAAACAGATGTGCCTATAAAAAACGATGTCATTAAGCATTGAAAAATAAATGAATAAAAAACTATAATAGAATAATAATGGAATAATAAATTAATTGAAAGTGAAATCTGATTAATGAAACAAAATCACAACACATTCTATAAATTTAAAATAAATACACCTATCTTATTATACAACTTTGGAACTATGTTTCATTAATGTTATAAGGCAAAAAAATGTGTACACTTGGGCAGAGTGTACACTGGGGCAGTGTGTACATCAGGGCAGTGTGCGACGACAAACTCGCCTCAAAACTGATGTCTTTAAATACTTCATATCGCCACTTCTACAATCTGTCAATCAAGTATTCATGACGTATGTAACGTATGCGGTTGTCTCTCTGAGCAATACTATTTTGTCAATCTATCATTTTCAGTTAAAGTTCAAATCAATCTAAATTGGTTACAAAATTCAAACAGTGATAATTGTTCAGTATAAAATAAATGTTAGTTTAAAAATACCAATTACATTTAATTTTAGTTAATTTAAAAGCAGAAAAAACATATGTGTACACTAGGGCAGTGATGTGTACACTGGGGCAGTGTGTACTCTGGGGCAGTGTGCGACAACGACTACGCCTCCAAAAATCTGTACTTAAAGCTATTTCATCTGGCTAGAAAAAAGAACAGTAGGGATAAAATTTTCAATTGAGCGTTCGAAACTACCCATTTTTAGATAGATTAGACGCTATCAAAAAGTTACGTCGTTGGGTGCCCCTGAGTTATGATGTTAAATCACATTAAAAAACACCAAAATATTTGCATTTTCGACATTTTTACTAATCATCAATAGCCTTTCGGGTCGCGTTCTTATTTAATGCTTTCTATTCGTTTTATGATTTCACCACGATTAGTGTTCTCTCCCCTGGCTGAATGTCAAATGACAATATCCATGGTCCTCTCACTTATATATCGGCACAGAAATAACATGTGATTTTGCGTCTACATGTTCTAAAAATAGCCTTTTATCTTTTTCACATCTGCGCAGGCGCAACGAATACTTCCGTGTTTGTATACTTCCGAGTTGTGTAAAATAAAATAAAAGTTAGTATAAAGTATATATTTCAGTGTATTCTTTTATTTTTCGTATGTCATATGTTTAAAGTAATACAGGAGTATACCTCGTACCAATTTGAAGGATATAACCGTTACGAATATTGAGGAATTCGACTTCATAACACTGCGGTTAGTCACCCCGGAACAAACTTGAAAGTGAAAACACACTTTAATTATTTCCTATTTTATTTCTGCTTATTAGGGCAAAACCTCCAGCCCTATATCTTCAAACTATCTTCTTTAAAATGTTTTCTTTCGTCACGCCTCTCGACGTAAGAGTACAGCTTATCGAATGTTGATTTAAAGGCGACTTTGTAGTTGTCTGAATTAGCGATAAAACCGGACTGTTGATAAGGTATTCTCCTATTTTTAGGCCCCAACCCCAAAGGTTGGGGGCCTATAGATTCGGGGTGTCCGTCCGTCCGTCATCGATTCTTTTCCAGGCTGTAACTTTGTAACGAATGGCCGTAGAGACCTGGGAATAGGCTCATATAAAAGGTCTTGGCCTGTAGATGTGCCTTTTGACAGTTTTGGCCAGATTCGGTCACCGGAAATTGCCGAATTTGGCCAAAATGTCCAAAAATTGCGTTTTTTTTCGAAACATAGGCTTTTCCAGGCTGTTTCTTTGTAACGAATGGTCGTAGAGACCTGTGAATAGGCTCAAATGAGAGGTCTTGGCCTGTTGATGTGCCTTTTGAAAGTTTTGGCCAGATTCGGCCACAGGAAATGGCCAAATTTGGCCAAAATGTCCACAAATAGCGGTATTTTCGAAACATGAGCTTGTCCCAGGGATGATACTTTTCCGGTTTTTATCGGTTTTCCGTTTTTTTTTTCATCGAAAAAGGTCATTTTTGAGATCGATGCAAATCCGTTGAGATCCATGGGTGCATGTTTTCCGTATCCAGACGGAAATCCGTATCGAGATCTTCATTTTGGTCATTTTTGAGATCGATGTAAATCCGTTGAGAAAATGTTTGACAAAAATGGGGGGGGGGGTCACATCGGCAAGTATGTTCCCTCTGATTCGTGAGTTTAGATATTTATAAAATGCTATTTTTTTAGCTCGCGCCTTCGGCGCTCGCATTGTACTGAGAGTATCTGCCGCAAACTTATATGTTCACGTCACGCTTAGATTTTCTTATTACTGTGGCAGCTGAATGATGCGATTGAAGGCTGTTTTATAAAAACAGTAGCACGTATGCAGGGCTTTACCTTAGGGTTTGGATATATATGACTAACTTTTGAGTCAGACGACTGAGCGGAAGACTAAGTCTATAGCATTTAGTGCCATCTGTCTGTCACTACAAGAAACTATCAAGAAAAGAAAATCATTTTTCTTTACGTTTAATGGATAAGGTTGAATGCGGGTACCCTGGTACCCGTCAAGGTAGTAATTTGGGCGGGTACCCGGGTACGATTTTACTACCCGGGTACCCGTGCCATATATTTACATAATACTATATATAATGATACTTGCGCAAAATCAAATTAATAATTATTTCTTATTATTTCTTGCAACGGGTACCAGGATAATTGGTGACGGGTACCCGGGTAGTAAATTCACTACCCGGTTTCAACCCTGTTAATGGGATTTTAAGACCAAAGAGCCATGTCCGTCTGTCTTTCTTGTCTGTCCGTCTGTCGACACCTTGGGCACTACTATGTGCGGACGAGATCTCGGCTATCCTCCCATCGATTTAGTTTCTCTTTGGCACAAGGAAGGAAAATATTTTGAAAAATATTATCGGCTAGGGTGTTAAGATTTCAGCTAACCTTCCAAGTATTCCATTAATCTTTTATCAGTCCCCCGCCCGCCGCGTAGCGCGCTAGCGTGGGACTATTGTTTCCGGGTCCGTCCGTCTGTCTGTCCGTCAACTTTTTTTAGTCACGGCTTGCTATGCGAGGCGTGGATTGTACCACCGCTTTTACGTTATTTATTTAGTCATATATTTATTTATTTATTTATTTGTTTAGTTCGTTTACTTTTTTTTTTGAAAATGCTACTCCTCCTAGAGTTGTGGGCCGATTTTGATGAAACTTGTATGACTGTTAACAATGTTCTGGGGTATCTAAAAATTGCTCGTGCTAATATTGCTTATATAAGCAAAGTTATAGCTGCTCATATTTTCCTATTGTATCAGTCTTTCCGATTGTGATGTACAAATTTACACACCATACTATAGATTTAATTAAATCCATATTCTTGCATTAATTTTCCTCTATAGTTAAACTAAAACAAATGGTGTGCTGCACAGCTGACTATTACGTCATAATCAAAATAATAGCGGTTCGGCTGTTAAAGAAGACTAGATTTGAATAATAATTTAGACACCATTATATTGATAAAATCAAATTGATATATCCGATTGTGGGTAAACATACATTTTATCTCATGGGTTATATCATTGATTGTACATACTACTGTGATATCAGACGTATAACCCGCATCGGTGTTTAACCTGCACTCCATCAAAATCTAAAATTATGTTTTAGGATCCGGTGTATAACCCCCACCCTAATTTGTCATATTTCTGAATATCGTGTATTTTACATTATAACCCTTTTCAAATGCATTTTTTAATGTTGTGCATTGTCTTTCTTAAAACAATCCTTAAAAGACATTGCAACGCTCATTATCGCTATTTTGTCGATGAATCAAAACAAATTTCACTGAATTTTACATATAAATCAAAAACCGAGTGGGTAATGCTTTAGAAATTTGTGTTCCTCTAAACCTTGTCTAACCCACACCACGGTATTTTGTGTGCATAATCGATGTGTTGTCCGCGGGCTATACACTGGTAATTACGGTATAACTCGGTTTTCGGTTTTCCTGTTGCATGTTAAAAACACACAAAGGTGTGCACTTGGAGGGGTGTGAGTATATATACTTATTTTCAAACAAAATCGGTTAAACGTGCTATAAAACTATACCAAATAGACATGTGTGATCATTTAATAGTTATAAGGGTTGACTAAAGTTGTGCAAGGTGTGGCACACTGTCCTTGGACAGTCTTGTCTATTCCGCGACCGAACTCAAAAACTACTGGGCAGAATCGAATGAAACTTTCTACAATGAAAGAATATATATTGAAGTTGTGCAGCTGGGTATTGGTTTTGTTTTGTCGTGCGACCAAAATTGGGGTCGTACGACTTGGTCAAAAATGAGGAATTTCAACACAATTTGGAGTTTGCTATTCCGCGACCGAACTCCACAACTACGTGGCAGAATCGAATGAAACTTTCTACAACGAAAGAATATATATTGAAGTTGTGCACTCAGTACTTAACTGAGATTATTTACTCTCTACAAGCTATGAAAAGGCCTTCGAATGAAATAGTCGGGTATGTTTCGTTATAAGCCAGGGAACTCGGTCGTGCGACTTTAAATGCCGTTGCACGGATTGGGACGGCGGGGGACTGAGTCAGTTTCACTGACCCTACTTGTTCATTACTCGATGCATGTCTATCATTTAAGTTCTCATTGGTTCCCAAAGTTTTGTTTTCCAAATTTTCATACACTATAAATGGATTTCACGAAAAAAATTGCTCGCGCCTTCGGCGCTCGCATTCGATTAGTATACAATCAGTTTTATATTTATGCGTGTCGTTTAGACACTCGAGTATGTATCGATCTGGATACATGCTATCATTTAGGCATCACGTGACCTATGTTAAAAGATATGCAATAGTCGGGCGACTAACTTTTTGGTTGGGCGACCAACTATTTTAGTAAGTCGCCCGAGCGTGACCATCGGTTTCGGTTAAGATAAAGCTCTGTATATATGTAACGACGTCCATCTTATTTAGAATCTTTTAGAAGACTTTTTATTTAATGTTTTATAAAGCTAGTGCCCTGTGCAACTCCTAATTGATTTTTTTTTCAAAAGTTTGCAACGAAAAATCTAAACTCATGTTCTGAAAACGAGTGAAAATCTCTCTAAAATAGCTATTTTTAGGGGTCATTCCATAAATTTCCCGGGGGTGCATTCCCCCGGATCCCAAATTGGAAGAAGATTTCCTTCTCAGAAAATGTTCCGTATCGAGATTTTACCCTACATGCACCCATGATATAGGTTGATTGATCAAAATGCTATATACTCATTAGACGAAACTTCCCCCTTTATCCTAAAATCATTAGTATTATTGTTCGATAATAGAGACTTTATATATGCAATTGATGAAAAGGTAACTCTGGAGCTATAGCCACAGCCCGGCTCAGTTGCCTGGTATGCTGCGCCATCATGCAGGATCACTATGACTCGTTGGTCCAAGCCGAAGCCATCTCTTGTCTACAGCAACTGCACTTGTTCGCACCGAGACATGTCAATCTCACAACGCTCGTGCCACATCTTTGCGTAAGTCAATTTCTTTAGGAAGTAGAAAATATGAGCGACTTGTAAAATGATATTTCAAAATCTTATAACAATGCTGGCAGTTGGGGATTGTAGGTCGAGAAGAGTTATTGAAGTTGGACAGGCATAGAATCGAATGTCGCGCTCAACTCTTTAAGATGCATGTCGTTTATGCTTCCCAAATCGATTTAAAATTTCGAGGCGATTTAAAATCCTATCGTCTAACAATGAATAAAAGGTTTCTTCCAGTCAGATTTACCAGTGTAGTTCGACTTTTATCATAATTCATGTTTTTTTTTCTCACTCTTTTCCCGAAACAGGAAACCCTAACTTCCCCTCACCTTCTCCTTCGTCGCGCCGCCGTCTCCTGCCTACGGCAACTCTCCACACGAGAAGCGCGCGAAGTCTCCGAACACGCGCTCACCCTGGCGGCCGAAGGCGGGGCCGAGGTCAAAGAGAGGCTCGGCTTAGGCGAGACAGGGCTGGAGGGTGCGCTACTGTCGATGCTGGACACTGAGAATGACCGAAAGATGATTAGTGATGTACAGGATACGTTAGTGAGCATGCTGCAGGCGCTGGCCGCGGAGAATCTGAAGAGATGGTTGACGCTGATTAAGGATGTGTTGCAGGCGTCCACAGGTAAGTTTTACTTCTTTTTTTTTTCAATTTTCCATTCGGAACTATTTTATAAATTTCAATTTAGAGCATCTATTAAATTGCAAAATAATATATTATTTGAAAGCTGTTTTATTTTTATGAACTGCTCCATTAACACATGCATTTTGCTTACGCGGGAGACAATGTTCAAAATCAAGTAAACCGGATTATATTTATGGTTTAAATAAATATTCTGAAATTATAACCATCTAAGTCGTAACGATATCGCCTTTCTTCCACAGAATCGAGCCAACTCAACACCCCCACAATCGACACCACCTTAAAGGAGGACGACGACGACGAAGGCGGTGGTCTGCACGTGACCAAACCGGAAGCGGAAATGAAGGCCATGCAGGTGGCGCCACGGTGGCCCACACGTGTCTTTGCTATTAACTGTTTATTGAAAGTGATGGCGGCGTGCGAGGGGGATGAGACGCATTTTGATTTGTCGCTGGCGCGGCAGTTGCAACAGAGAGATAAAGGTATGTTAAAAAATATATGTTTAGACAAATATAGAACAGGGGAGATATTATATTTGGGTATTTGTGTCAACACTACCGTTTCCAAAACGTGAACTTATCCTGTCGACTTGTCCATCTGTCTAGAATTTAAGCAGTCATTGTATTACCAATACCATCTTAGGTTCTTCCTGACATAAACTTATTTCTACAATGTTTTATGAACTGCCTCTACCTGTACACCTGTTTGAAAAGCTGAACGGGTAGAGACTCATCATTCAGATTATTATCCCCCGTGAAAACGAGGGGATATAGGGTTGAGCTTGTCCGTCTGTCCGTCTGTCTGTCCGTCCGTCTGTCTGTCCGTCTGTCTGTCTGTCTGTCCCGCTTGATATAGGGTACTTTGTGCACGCGAGTTTGGTATGAAGGAGTTGAGCTAGAGCTTTCAAATTTTATACACGTATAAACCAAGGTCTGAAGTCGTGCCTCGTCAAGGTTTTATCTCGATCGGTTGAAAATTGTCGATTCTAGAGCACTTTAAAAATTGTCGATTTTAAACTTTATCTCATATGCCAAGCACTTTGTGCAGGCGAGTTTGGTCTGAAGCGAGTGAGCTAGAGCTTTCGAATTTTATACACGTATAAACCAAGGTCTGAAGTCGTGCCTCGTCAAGGTTTTATCTCGATCGGTTGAAAATTGTCGATTCTGGA
>LQRL01114841.1:11879-28159 GCA_001703475.1 Hydroides elegans
CATGACACAAATAAAGAGAAACAAAAACAAAATGTAATTGAGACCAAACAGGAAGGAAAAATAGTTGGAATGCTACACTGATGGTTTTATAAATTCTTATTGTCACCCTGAGGATTTAATCAGTAACAAAAACAGTAAATTGGTCTTTTATTAAAATGTAGAGCAAAAACGGTGAAAATGTTCTAAAACTATGGGGTAAATAGGACATCAAGTAAGATATCCAAGTAAGGATTTACAACGTTACAAATCCGACAGTCAATGTTAAAATCAATGATACCTAGGGTTTTTTAGATTCGATATAAAGGGAGCAACTTATTTGAAGAATGCTCCCTTATGGCCATAACAAAAAGCACACAAAACTTTATAATCATGAAAACATAAAGAAAGTGATAACAAAATGACATATATCTCACCAATGATCATTTCAGCGATTTCGTCATGGCCTAGATTAATGGCGAGCATCAGCGCTTGGTAGACCGCCTTCATGTCGACGTGACCCAATAGATACTGCACAACCTGAAACCATTCCAATTTCGGACCGGTTTATTAAAAAATCATCGGATCTTACGGAGTCGCACAACGTTCTGAGATATATTGATTCTGGAAAGGATACATCTTTACATTTATGAAATTTATACAGCTGATAAGTAGTAGTTGAGTATTTTTTCTACGGGTTGCTTTTTGGTCCATGTTTTGTCTTAGAAGAGGGAACCCTGATAATGGGATTTTGCTTTAGGCGATGTCTGTAATATAAAGGGAAAAATCATTATTCCAAACAAAAATATATGTCATAATATAAAACATCATGAGCACCACGTGATTAATTATTGAACATATCTACTTTCGAAGTACTTTTCCTTTATCGAACACAATTTTCGGAGCATGATCCCTTTCAAATGTATATGATAATGGTAGCCAGTTGATAATATACAATGTATTATTGCCCAAAAATCAAATCATGATTAACACGGATAACAATTTATATTCCTCTAATCTCTAAGCAAAAATATCATCAGATTCTACTGAGTATTTACAGTTGTCTTATGAAAAACCCACTAGATGTCATGCAAAACCTGCCATAGGGCAAACGCTTTGCAAGACGTGATCAAGATTCTTATTAGTTTGTGTCACATGACAAGGATCATGCATTATCTTGCTTTATCCGATTGTTATTCCCTGGTTGCTAGGGGAAAGAAGTGAGATGAAAACGCACTAGGAAGCTGTTAATGAGCAAGATGACAACATGAGAAGAGGATGATGTTTTCATTTATTTATTTTAAAAAAAGGTGGGCAGTGAGAAGGAAAAACGACAAAACGTCGTTTATTACATGTAGGTCAATAACCTTTGCAAATCAATATTTGTTCCTCATTATAGGAAATAGTTACTATGTGTCATATATATATTAATTGTTGATACGTGAGGAAAATTGAATAGTTTTTAACCAAAATTGAGAGGTTTCGATACAATTCCTTCCCCATATCAGAAATTGAAATCTCAACTGCCCTACCATACCCCACCCACGTACCTCTTTTTGTTCGTTGGCCACAGCGAGGTGCAGCGGTGTGCGTCCGAGCGGATCGGTACAGCTGATATTGACGGCCACATCGTTGTCGCAAATGCGCTTCACGCGAATCAAGTCGCCCACTTCCGCTGACTGGAGGAGCTCTTCTTCGCGTGCCCGACTCTGTGGAAAGCAGTTGGTATGATAATATGTTTAACATTCATGTCTATGAATTGTTTTATTTAGATGGTTTCTCTCGGTTGCATCTAATGCAATGCTACCTTATTTAGTTTGTCAATCGACTTTTAAGTAAAAAAATATGTTCAATGCTTTGCAAATAAGATAATATTTCAAAGTTATACATCTGTGTATATAATGCTTCTTTAACAAATAGTTAAGGATCTGGATTTGTTTTGTATATAGCAAACAGACTTAGCATGGTTTGATAGTATTCTTATATCAGTGCTTTGTATTGGGTGAGCGCGGCTCCATTGAATCTTAACCTTATAATACCTATTAAAACCTAGAGTTGTTATCTGCTACATGTTAAATATTTATCTGAGCACGCTGTTTTTACGATCCATTTCATCGAAACGTGTTTCATGAAATAAGTTGACATACAAAGGAACTGTTGTTCATTTTTACATTGCCAATTTTGTACACTTTTTGTCATGCATTACGGTCAATAAGGCAACTTCAAACATTCAGGCTTGTATGAAGAAAAATATGCGAAGTTGAAAAGATGTTCAGTTTGAGTAAAACTCCTTTTGATGAGTAAATGATAGATCGTGCATAATCCAGAAATATGGTGCCAGAAAATTGAGATCAGTAGTGAAAGAAGCAATTATACAGCGAAACATGGAACGGTATGATGATATATAAACACATAAACATTGAATATTGTTTCTATATCTTGATTTATTCATATGTCGATGATACCATTTTGAATTAACATTATCACAGCTATATGTATTATAATCAAAAGCAAATACATGTACGTAATATACTTCGAACCTTTATATTTAAAGTAACAGGAAATAATATAATATCAGATCATAACAAATGTTATTCTTGACCCATATTTCGCTTAATTCAAAATATTTAATAGTTACTCAGTTTTAATTAGTAACATTGAACATCAAACGTATATAGTTAAGTAAAAGTATTTACTTGCAGTAAAGTTAGAATTTGTAAATAGAAAAGCGAGAGGAAAAATATAAAACAGCAACACTCACACACACTTGACTTACGGCCCTCCGCCTCCCGCGCTCAAAATTCAGCACGGAAGTCACCAAACATGACAACGAGATTTTACGCGTTTTCACGGGAGCGGCGCTGCTAGGGCTCCGTGTGACGTCATCTGGTTGCCTAGGGTTACCGTCTGCGGAGGCGGATGCGGCAGGGGCCGAGATGGATGAGCGGGCGAGACGCTTCCGGGCAGACCCTGAATAATGGAAAAGATGGCACTGAGTTAAGGTAAATTAAGGTTGTTAACCTTTCAACGGTGTCACGACTAAAATATCAAGGTAAGCGTTTTACTCAAATATATTATGTGAACATATGTTCAATTGTGTATATAAAGTCTGATCATGGACATGGTTAACGGGTAAATAAACATATACAATCAATATATCCCATATTTCAATATTATGCAATATTTATTTTAATACAGCGCATTTGAAACCTTTGATTGCTCAGCAATACTGATATGCGATGTAGATCTATATGAATTTATCAACATATATAAGTTGGCCAGTGACCTTCATGTAGGCCCTAAATATATCAAATCACCATTGATCGGAAATTAATTGCTTCTAATAACATTTAAGTCAAATCTGTAATAAATAGCAAATGATAAGCAAGTAATATAAATGAGCGGACAGACGATGCCAAAATTGACATTGATTAATATAAAATGAACAACATAATTTATTGGTTGAGAAAAGGTGGGCAACGATTTGAATATATCAAGTCAGCGGACAATATGAGCGAGTAGGACAATGCTTCCGCCTTGATCATAAAGTCACAATTGATCATCTTAAAAATGGAGCAATAACATTAATCACATTTATCATTTTTCTATGAGATAAGATTGAGTAATTACGCATTTAACGTAATATACGACTTGGTGAAATCTAGAACCCTCTTCATTGAGGCAGTTGATTTCTGATCTTATTATGCGTATGGTATTGTATTCATATTAAGAATACATATCATTTCATGTTGGTTGACTAAATAAAAATATGGAAAGTTAATGATCCTTACACCAGATGATTCAGAAAGGAAAGACTCAGATAAAAATAGAGGTCGTCTATGAATCAAAGCAGCCAGAAAACCGTTTGACATTATGTAGTTACTCGCGATGCATGAAAGGAAGGGGAAGGCGCACGACAAAGAACATAATAGGACGAGAGTTTGATGCACTATTTCAGATAACTATTTTATACTGTTGCGTAGAGTGAAGTTTAGGGTCAAAGCAGTACGTTCTTTCGGCTGAATTCCTCTTTTTAGGAATGATACACTATGCATTGCATTCAGGTTAATATAACTTGAGAACATCGATATAGAGCAGAAAGTAATGGTATGGCTGTTATTTATTTTGATGATATAAATATATAACGAAATGAGTATGATATATGCGCTATAATGAAGTTGTTTGCCCATAAAAACGTACATGTATAACAATAATCTTAAACGCATATTGCTGTGGGTATGAGTCTAAGTAATGAAACGAAACCCTCCTCTCAACTAAATACTCTTCTTAATGGATCTCCGGTCAATGCTGCTAGTTGCTTCATTAGCCTTTTTATGCCGCTGGCTGTCACAAAGGGACTCAGCAGCCCGACGGAGACGAATTAGTAAATGATGGACAGAGTGGACGCGTCCGTTTAATCCAAGACGAGCACAAGGAGTGGTCATATCTGTCCATGTCAGTTTCTTTGATGTAGACACATAACTTTCCTAATTGAAACTTTTTAGCAACCGTATCAATAGGTACCAATTATGGTGTTGCTGACACCCAATTATGAAATATGAAACCCGTTTCAAGAAACGAATCTTGAAATACAGGGAGATGTGCCGAATGTCTATCTACCCCTGACATTCGTCTTGATATGGCCGTTTGATTTATGCTTTATTTCGTTCGTACAAGCCATGCTCATCTGGTTATATATAGGAGTCTCTTTTATTGTAACATATCGTTTCTTTATGGTATAGGTTTTGCATTCAAAATTACACCTATACTATTATGACGTATGATTCAGTCTGGTGATCCATAATCATACTTTACCATATTTCATTTTTTATATCTTATTTTATTTTATACTATTATATCTATATAATTAGAAGGTGTGTGACTTTATGACGAGACAAATTACATATAGTTGCACGATAATTGGTATACAAATTTGACATGGATCAGACTGTATAGAATTTCAAGGAACGCAAATACCGGTATCTTATATTTGCTTAATTTGGCAAAAGATAATGCATGTTATTATTCATTGAGTGGTATTTGATTTGTTTTCATGAACGTTGAGTGCATCTATTTTTATAATATTTCACAGGTATGAAATAACAACTTTTGTATAAATCACGTTTGTACATTTATGTAGGAATATGTAAAAATCCATTGACATGAGGATGAGTTCAGATGGATAATAAATTTATATGTGTGTTAACTATTTGCTTTTTAAAAAGATTCTACCACACATCCCTGAGATCTACCCGCCACCTACATTCGAGGATCCAGAAAATATTGAACCGGGGCATCCAATAAAATAAAATAAAACAGCCGAAACGGGGAAGGGTGCCCAAGTAGTTTTTTTGTAACACTTATAACAGCAGCCGACCCTCCTAAATCCGCATCTGAACTATAGAAATCTAGCAAATCTGATTCGAAACTAAATCACCAAATTAGAACAAATGCTTTTTTTGTCAAGCGTCCGAAACATAGTGTAATCTATCCAACACAGAAAGTCTTCATCGTATTCGTGCATTATAAATCAAATCTCGAATCCCGTACCCCTACTTTTCACAACCCAAACCTGGTGAATCCGGCGGCGGCTCCAGCATTTGCTGCGCCTTGGCTTTCTTCGACATGTAATACCCCTGCCACGTTAAACTGCGCCTTCGTGGCATCGCGGGACTATCCGTGGTCAGCGGCGGTCGCTCCTCCCCGTCTTCTTCCTCGGGAATGCTGGGTTCGCTGAAGACCATTGTGCGCACGCGCGACAAAGGGCGCGATATCCGGTTGATTGGGCGACGCAAGTTGGCGTCTGTGATCGAGCGGCGGAGGCGTCCCATGATTTTGGTGTTTTCAATGGCTCATTTACTATGCAATAAGGTAGTCATATCGCAAAGGTAGTGGTTTTAATTATTTCTCTTCGATTATTTTTCGTTATCCACACAATTTTATGACATGATATGTTTTTCAATCCGCAATTTTATTCGCTCATGGATATCGACCAATATTTTCAATAAGGTTAACAAGTGTTATATACGTTTAATTTGATTGGATAATTGTACAAAAAAAGTTAACATTTTTTAACGTTGAGTTTATGTAATTCATATTATTTTGGTGGTATTCCTAACTATTTGTTCATATAATCCATAAAGACTTATTTACAGCATTACAAAACGCGCCAACAGTATTTGTTTTACTTTTGTTTTTGACAAAGCTATTTATTTCACTCTTCAATTTATGTTACTATCCAGACATTTTTAGTTTGAAATATATGCCTTTTGATTTATTGGAAAACATATATAATATTTTCTATTTATTATGCCTTTTATATATTTTAATAATTACGAATTTCTTTGTTGATATATCGCTTTTCTGATACGGATAGGCCAATCAATAAATCTAAAAGCTATGCCCTTTAGAAGAAACAAATAGGCCTTTTCAAAACAGGGATTCATGAATCTGATTGTTTGACCAACAAAATTTGTTCATGGGAAAAAAAGGTTCCTTGTAAGGATATGATTGAACCATTATTCGTGTAAGTAATCCTTTGTATCTGGCAGATATGTTATCTAGGCCATCGTATATGGGTCTCGTGACGTAGGAAACGTAAAAATGAAGAAGTTTACATGCTTTTAGAAATTGCAAAAAATGATATCAGGATTCAAAAACCTTTTTGTTGATAAGAAACCAGCACCGGTTTTTGGTCTAGCTATGAGCAACTCAAATGATGCCTATATTTATAAATATACACTTTTTGAAAATATACTCAACAACGGGTCGATACGAAAATCCATTAGGAGCGGGTTATAAAATAAATTCGGGAGTTTGCCACTTGGTTTCGTCTAATTCCATGGGTCATTCTCCCCACAAAAACTATAATATCTGCACTGGTCCCATTGCATTGACAGCGCCTCCTAGGACTGAAGACAACGGAATCCTTTGGTGGAGATCGGGATTTAAGTCATTACATACACTCCATTACCTCAGGACAAAAGCCAGAGTGGTGTCGAAGAGTAAGACAAGGCGATTGTCTTGGTGCTACTCAAGAGTGGGTTTTAGAGTGTACTCGAAAGAAATAGATTATGTTTATTATGCGTATTATGTTTAGAATTACATCTATATTGTTTACATATACATAATCATGTATATACGATGTCCATCCACTATTTAAATATTGCATTTACATGTACATGTATGCTCGTCCATTAAAGATGCATTTTTGTACTCACAATATTGTTTTTTTTTTGCTTGCAAAATAATTTAGGAGCAATAAATTAAAATATTTTATTATTTTAATTAGTTTGATTGGAATAACAATATTATTTAATAATCAAAATCTACACGTTGATAAACCAAACAGACACAACGCAAATAATGTTTTTTTCCTATTTTTATGGGCCGCCTATAATATGTATAACTTAATATGGATCAACCTCGGATATGAGCATTTTACACTGAATGTTACATTACTCACAATCCCTGGATGCTTATATCGAGGGTATGAGCAGTAGCCTGCGAGGGACAGATGATATAATGTTCTTTCTATGGAATCGCCTTTTGCTTCTTTTGAGATTTGTTATGTCGATATTATTGCTCGAATCTTCATTCGAATGTATCTTATGCGCATTAAATTGCATTTCTAACTCGACAATCCCAAATATCGAGCGACCGACGTAACGCTGGTTTACTCACCGTAGACGTTTTGAGTTCAGGTTTTCGATCGGCTGCCTCAAAAATACAATTTGTATTCTTAGTTTATTCACTGGTCTACTTATAATCGAAAATAAAAATATATATAATTGAACGACACTCTACTTTTTTGCTCAATTACCAAAATGGTACTTTAACTGGTGCACAAACTAGTAAAAACCTGGACACATCCCAAATAAAGCAACATCTCCTAAGGCGCCAATAACTTAATTACATTTCCCGATGGAATTTTGTAACATATTGTGGAGAAGAGCATTTGTGATGGGTCGTTGTATTACACCTCTGATCCCCATTATGCTGTTATGAGGACAAACGCACAGTTATGATCACACGTTTTATTTATTGAGATATAAAAGAAGGATGATCTCAAACAATAAATAAAAGCATGATGTCTCACCATGAGGGCAACTGTTTAAAAAAACTGCTCCTGCTACACAGATTGTTCTTGATCCATACCGTATACACATAATTATGATACTTTGATCACACGTATTGGAGTTCGAGGGTACGAATTTTTATTACATGAGTTTAGACAAAAGCTACGCAGCCCTTACCGCAGTTTTGTTTTGAAGTACATTGTAGAATCGTCTAGAGCCGTTCTATGTCTCACGGCCCGGTGTTCAGCCCTGTGTTTCCTTACCATTTCTTTCTAAACTATCGTTCAGGAATGTAATTCTATGAAAGGTTTCTTACAAGAAAACCTGTACATGTACATATGCATGTCGTTGTAAGTCTTACAGTTGGTATAACGTCGCGTCAACTTTTTACGGTATCCAATCAACTTACTAGGAACAGATGTGACACTATTCTGACTGATTTCCTTATATTGAGGAGCCCTACTCAATTTAAAACAAAATATATAAATCGGCAAGTTTATTGTTTCTCCTATCAAGAAGAACGCCGCTGGTTTCATTAGGTAGCAACGAGTCCCTTGGCTCCACTTTCGAGTACGCTTCTCATTCGACGTGACAAGGAAATAGTGTTATGTCCGTTTCACGACTTCCTGTTTATAGCTCCTTGACCTTTATTTCCGGGCGGCACTTTCGTTTACTATTGAGGAGGACATTACATTGTGATTATTTCTAATCGATATGAAGAGGTGCTCACGTTAATTTGATACTTCAGCGCTTCTTGCCTGGATATTTCATGTAGAGAACAATAGAAAAGAACCATGTCAATATATGTGATGATTTGCATCAAGGGGAAGTGAATGCCTGAAACCGAATCTATGAGTATGTGTCATCTGGACCAGAATGGACTTTGCTTATCACTTGACTATTCTTGAAGAGTAACGTCGTGCCGTATCTGTGGTCCAAATTTCAAAGCGAAATCATAATTGAGCACTGTAATTGAGCAATTTACATATATGGCGAGAACCGCTTGTAATGGACTACGAACAATATATGCATGTTATTAGGGACTGTGCCCTAAGGATGGATGGATGGAGAAAGAAGGTGTTTAGAGCTTCCTGATATTCATAAGAGTTCATAAATAGATAAGCGCCGATCTTAATTTAACAACTGATTTTTTTTTCGTCAAAATGTTGATGGTTGGTTAAGAATGAAAAATTTGCCAACATTGTCAACATGTATGAAAACATTTCCCCGTGGTATAAACCATTTGACACCTTTCTCATTTCAGTTGCCAGGATACAATTTGTAATATCGATGCAAGTCATAACGGTGCATTCCTAACACGAATCTGTGAGGCCACCTGCCACAGCCAAAGAGCCCGTTAATATTCTTGAGTTGCTTTCACTTAAGGAAGAGGCACCCTGTCAACTCTTAGGTAGAAATGAGATGTCAGTACATATATAGCTATTTATGGAATTGGTTATTCAAAATAACCATGTTCGAGATTTGTATTTTTCTATAGATTTTTACTGCAATAAAAAGTATAGTTATGTGTTTATTAGAAATCAAATATACAGCACAGCCAATTAAATCATGTTCAAATGAATGTTCTGAAGCATACAACTAATCCATACAACTATACAGATGCTCAATGCAAACTCAGTAGCGATAAGTAATTCCTTTATTCATTATATGAGCAAAGTTTGTTCAACTCAATAATAAAACCATTGCATTTGTCCCATTTATCAGGTGCTCTCAAAGAGATTGCTTTGTCTCAAGCAAGGTATTGGGGCGGATCGAGAGATAGGAAGCCCGACTAATTTCACTCCCTCTTTTCACCACCATAAAGCCTTTTAAGGTCAACGTCAAAAACAGGAATGAGCTTCAAGTGTTCTCCCCGTGTCACGTGATCAAAGGCGAACGGCTGTGATCGAGGCGTGAACAGTTCAACATGGTGGTGATCCAAATAGAGGATTCATTCATTTTTTAACGAAAGAAATATAATCTTAATGTTTTTACTTACATTTAGTCGCTGTTTATTACAAAGGTAGATTGACATGTACATTGTATGTAATTGATCATTTAATCCTACAAGAAAGCTATTTCGTTTACATGGATGTATGGCAATGAAAAATAAAATAACGCGAAATTGGCTATTCCTATTGGTGTTCGACCTAGTTTCTATCAATTCCGTAATGAAACTGTGATATGAATTTACCCTTTTTCACACAAAACAAGGAAGTTTATTCAACTGAAAATAACCCTTTAATAAGAAAATTCCCTGACGACATTATCACTTCCGACAAGACGAGATTCACCCAGTTGTTTGATTTTACTAAACTATAGTGTCTTTTTTATTATTTTTCGATCTCATTATATTAAAGCAGCATGATGCAAGGCAAATAAAACACACTATCATATATTTGTATAATCGTTCTCTATCAAATATCACGCGTTCGATAATAAAGAGATTTCCTGAGAAAACAGTTCGGCGAATTACATTTTTACAATAAAATGTAATTTTCTAAATCAAATACAAGATATGAATTACTAATTTACTATGATTTGGATTTTTTCGTTAAATAGTTTTAGGTCATTTTCCTATTAATGACCATATCACTAATCGCCAAAACTATTGTTCACAATGTAATTTGGCACCACACAAGAAACCATATGTCTGCGATACCAATTGAAAACATACAATCACGTGATCTTGTCCATGCGACCGGATTTCCCACGCTCTCATGTGACATCCGTTTTTGTTATGACATGTTTTGACATTTACCCAGAAAGGTGACATCCTGACTTTGTTTGGTTGCGAATAAGGTGTTACACCCACACCATAATCAAATCTTCGAGGACACTAACCAAGTATTCGTTTAAAGAGAGAATCAATCATATAAGCAACTTCTATGTGATATAGACAGCGGTTAGTCAACCAGGCGTAGTCTCTATATAAACAACCGATACCAGCATCATACTCAACCGTGCGCACAACATGACGCACAGCATTTGCGGGCCACCCTCGTGAGCGGAGACAGCTTTGCTTTGGCCTTGCTCGCAATCATATGTGATTAATTTGCCGTTGAAAAGAGTACCATGTTGAGCCTCTGATTCCGTTGTTGTCACACTTAGCGGTTTTGTCTTTTTATTGGCGTGAGGATATGAATCGCAGTAACAAAAATCATATCATTATGATGTTAATGCGCGATCTCTTCGTCAAGAGTTTTGTTTCCCACAATGATTCATAAAAGGATTCATATTTCATATTCAAATATTTGCTATATATGATTTATATTTTGGAGAATCTATTTATATTTTGGGGATATATTGATTAATCTGCTCCAGGGTCCTCCCCTTTATATTACAACATAGAAATAAATAAGGATATCAACAAAGTATGATTTATCTGTTATGCTGGTCATAGATCATAAAGCTACACAAATCTGAAAAAGGTGATGTTGGCAATGAATAGTTTCATTGCTCTCCATGTGGATATATTTCATCTCTACGCTCTGACGCTTACGTGTACATGTCGACCATAACTTACAGAAAACCGAAGTATCAATCGTAAGGGTGGATGCAACTAAATTGTAGGTACCTAGGTTCTGGCTTCATTAATAACTCATGGGCGTGTCTGACTATAAATTAAATAAAACTCCATTTAAAACATATGAAACATATATCAACCGAATAGTAATATATATGTTTAGCATAACTGATATTGAACCATTATTTTGTGGGTCTTGGATTAAACATGTGAAAAATATATAAAATCCTTTCTGTTGCACGGATCCGTTTACAAAGGATCGCCACTCTAGTATTCTATTTACCCGATATCCAGGTCTATATAGACTTCAACTAGACATAATGGATAGCGGTAAATAACGACCTTACAATTAATCATCATTCTTTTACTGAAAGCTTTCGTCCTGCAGCGAGACTGACTACACTTAAAACCAATTCATCTAAAAAAGGAGGGCCCCAGCAATAAAATTAGGATATCTAGGGAGGTGGGTGATCGCTTTTTGCCTTCGAGGAAAAAATGCTCCCGATTCAAACGACGATGCTCGCAGACCCTTGTTGCTTTTCATGGTAGGATCACTGGTTTTGTGGGTCAGGTGCTTTGCTACAAAGTTGCCCCGAATATGGTTGAAATTATGCTACACGGCATTTCGTACCCATCAAAACATTTACTATAAAATTTACTTCACAATGCACCAAACATACCAGGTTTATAGAGGAAGGTTTCTCAGTTGAACGTTCTGGAAATATTTGGATTGTTCTGGTCTTTATCGCTCGGCGTTCTGCACACTGACAAACCATTTCGAGACGATGCTACCTGCCTCGATAAACAACCGTTTCAATATGACTTTTTAAATACGAAACTTGAACTGAGCCCACTAAACATTGCTCATTTTATTGCAATTAGCTGACATTTACGGGGAAGGGCTATCGGAGACGGCTAATTTATGAGAAATGCCAATTACGCCATTTTGTCTTATTTAGCGGGAGCGGAATACGATTAGCATGGCAGGTCGACAAAAGGGAATAAAACTGGCATTTCGGGGTCTAGGACTTCGCAAATGCCTTTCGCTTAGAAATAATGGTATCACTTTGAGAGGTTGCTTTGTACAAATACATTTGTGGATTTACAGCAGGAGTGGGTTGAGAGTATTTCTCATATTTCTTAAAACGAACATAATAAATAAATAGTTGTGAAAATGTACATGAATTAACTTCAAACACGTTTATTTTGCGAATCCTTTCCGATCAGGATGATCAAATTGTGCAGTTTAACTCATCGCCCATCGAATAACTAAACCTTTAACCAAACATATTTTATTTGACTTGTGTATCTAGTCTTTCCAGCTCCTTATATGCAGCAGAATGCAATATTCAGGAACAACACTCTGAGACATGGATATTGGGATGCGGGAAGGGAGGGATGGGGGGAAAGGGATCTGGTTATAGCTGTCTCTTAATCTAGACGACGGAAGGAGCTCCGTAAGAAAGATCCAAATATAGATATAGGTGGTTGTTGCCCAAGTAAACATTGACCCTTTTAGGTATTGCGCAAGTAATTCGCAAGAAGAAATTCCGTGTAACGGATAATGAGAAGAGTAACATGTAGACAGGTTTTAGGTGATGGAATAGGCTTGACTCCAGGGTAGGGTGGGGATTCGGGGTATCTGAGTGGGGGCGTAACGTTTGTTATGGAAACTTGGTGGCTATAATTTTATGCTTGTATAATATCTTCTTTGTTTGATTCATATGCATAATCTTGAATATACAATACTTTAACCCAGCAAAAACACGCGTGACACAGTCTGATCATCGATTAAGAAAAATATCAGAAATATGATATTTTTTAAACAAATATATCAATCCTATTTGTTGCGTCGCATCCTAGAAACCTGGATTTCAGCTAACAATGCAAATAATGATAGTAACAAAGTGACAAAAGGATGGGACCCTATTGAATTAGTGTGAAGGAGTACAACCAGGGGCTTTTGGACAATGGATGCGACGTAAACAAGACTGGGCCTCAACCTTGTTTTTGAGCATGGCGGAAGAAGACCGATGTCTATGCAGCATTTCTAGGAACGATTTGTTTTGGCGAAATGAACGCATGTTAAACAGTTGAAATATTATTTTGTTGAGTTTCTCATATCAATTTAAAGGGAAACATATTTTTGCTAATGGCTTATGATTAGTTCTGAATTTGAAATTCTTACGTTTCAGAAACTGGACATTATTTTCCTGAATCTCGATGAAAGACAGAACAACCATCGTTTTTCAATTGTATACGTTCCAAAAAAAAAAGAAAAAAAAAAACGCAAAAGAACAAAAAAAGATATGTTTTATTATTGTAGGAATTTAGTCCAATACGAAACCATTTGCTTAGTTATACAATGTATGTTTGAATACACAATGTATCCATTAATTAAGATCTATTTCCTTTATATAGAGCAACGAGCAAAATATAGGTTACTGCATTATATTTGTCTAGTTCGATACGGAACATGCTTGTTTTGAGATTAATCGAAGAAAAAACTGTAAGCGTTTATAATTTCATATTTAAATATACAATCTGACAAAAGATGACACAGATTACCCTGTACCATGGTATTTTCATTAATTTCCATTAATTCGCGCATTGTTTGATTATTCCCCCTTTCCGCAATTATCCCAGAATTCTATTCATGACATAAATTCCACAATAAAATGATATTTTTACATATTTACTCGGTAAATATTCATAATTAATGGCAAAAACTACTTGTGAAAAATAGGCCGCTTTATTTATTGTGTGGATTATAAACTAAAAACAAGTTTGTCGCTCTTTGAATGTGTAGGAATTAAGCGAATTAGTTTTAATCGCTCTTTAATGGATTTTCACAGAAAACATCTCCAATTTCGATTGAAAGCCACACCCCACGACCCAACGACTAAGTCCTCCATTCACTTTACATGGAGGACTTAGCCGTTTTCAGCCCCGAAAAGTGCTCCCATTCCCAATATGGGGCATATTTAGAAAAGAGGTAGATTCTTGCGAATTGGAATGTTATTGCAGCTAGACAAGTTTTATAAAGTTTTGTAATTATTATAACGAAAGGACATTCCGTTTTTTTTAACAATCGTAAATAATCGGTGGTATTCGTTTTCGAACGCACAGTACTTCGATGTACCTTAATTGGAGTTCGACAAAGATATTTTTTAAAGGAAGTGCCTTTTGTCCGGAGACATTACTTTTTTTTAAACCGTTATTTTAAAAAATCTACCGGTACTTTGTGTATCTCTAGTGTAGAGTACACTATTGAGCATCGAGGATGAAGCTTACTTGACAATGAAAACTAAACCTCATCAGCATTCCACTCAGATTCTCAATCAGTACAAAGATGTAAAACGGTTAATAAAACACGAATATATGAACGGGTTGCACTTGATTTTATGTCGAGCACAAAGTATTTGATTCCGACCCGATCTTAAATCGGGATTTAAACCATCACTGTTATTTATCGCCCTCTATCGGAATATGAGTATTAGAATTATATTACTGGCCTTTGTGAACTCAAAAAAGAGCACATTAGGGCATTGAGATCCGTGATACAGGAGTTTTAATAGTTCCGCCGATTAACTCCAACTGCTGGTTATGGTATTTGCATAATTGCAAAATAGTCAACATTTTCTTGATGAGCACACAAAGAAATCCCGATAAAATACTAACAAATCATGGTTCTGTGAAACGCAAAACCAATCAACACCATAAAATACTCATAAGCGTTTTCTTTCAATCAGCCATAGAAAACAAATATGTATAATTGAAACAAAGAGTGAAGACTCCCGAAGAGTCAATGAGAGCTTAATTTCGATAAATTAATTTGATTTGGCAATAATATATATACCATTAGCATATTGATAGACGCATCGATACAAAAAGTATGTCCGGGTTGAACGCTAATAGATTCCAAGTAAAAGGAGTCGATTGTGTCCATTCTTGAGATTCATAGAACGGCTCAAAATATTATCTTTCTTTATTTGATCATAAACTGTAGCTGGAGATTGAATAATGGTGATTTGTACAAAGACTATTCAATAAGTTGTTAAGGAAAACTTTGCTTATTGGAACGATATATGATATTCAATTTTGGAAATAAGTTTTATTCATTTATATTGGTGAATGCTTTAAATATTTATATTGTACTATTTTATGTCACAAATATAAGTAATATATACCAGTAACTTTAGATCTGTTATTCTCTAATTAATTAAAAATATTGGCATTGTAAGTATTCAATGTCACAAAAATACGATATTGCAAACTAAAGTAATAATTTCCAAATTTGACTAGCGCGACCTGTTTAAATCCAATTTTAACAAAGATAGCATTATATCGCGTGAGTAAAATTTACACCATTTGATTCAGAATTTTCACGATGTTTATTTGATATAGTTATTGTTATTTAGATATTTTTTATCTAGTTGATTTTAGAAATTTACATGTTTTGGGATAGGCAGTTTTCAAGAACGATCTTAAGCATTGTAGGAGGAATATGGTGTGTTTATTGAAGGCCCGAAATGGTAAACAATGGGCTGGCTTACATAATTGCTTATGCGGGTCGTGTCAAAGACAAACAAAACTAAGTTGTTTGACAACTGGGGTTGGCATTTCAACATAATTCAATTTAGACCTTTATTAATTCACTGGGTTATAGGATCCCTATTTTTATGTAAATAAGGCGGGCC
>LQRL01114841.1:41523-64385 GCA_001703475.1 Hydroides elegans
GCGCGTCGCCGGGAAACCCTAAGTGACTGTCATATAATCCCATTTAAGAACCAAGACCAATTTGAAAACGCTGTAAAGCTAGTATGGCATCGACTCTTTGACTCAATATGTGTAATTTTCAGCAGCAGCAAATTACATATTTCCATGTCAAATGTCTTCATTTCCCCTGTTAGAGTTGGTTACTCTTTTGTAAGCCTAGTAGAGTCGACATTTTAAAGAGAAATGAATAGCGTGTATTTTGTTTCACGTTGCATTGTATTTATTACTAGACTAATTGATGTTAGGGAAAACGTCGCGAGTTGTTCCTGAGTAAACTGTTCCTTGTAAATGTTGAAAGAAAATCTTCTATTATAGAACCAGCTTTCTGAGCAAATGTTATGAGGTGCATGTATGAAAAGTCATTTTCAATGAATCAAGGTAATATTAGCCGACATCATAGATTGTACAGTTTTTGATCTTTCGAATAAAGCCCGGTCGCTATTTGGAAAATCATGTTATGTTTTATATATTACTTTCCAATTTCTCTTTTTCTAGCGACAAACTAAAAAAGCATTCCTTGAATGAAATAGATATTCATGCTTTTATGAGAAAACATGTATGTTAACTGCTTAAAGGAATTATAAGATGTCTAGGCGCATTTCACTCGCTTGTTCCTATACATGTATATCTCCTTTTCCCTGAGTCGACACACCTTAAAAGTAATTAATCTCGAGATCAGTTTACATTTAGGTACAAATAAACTAATTTACTGAATAATTGGCTCTCTAATTTTTCTATTTAAAGTTTATTGTTCCTATTTGATTATCTATTTGGTTTAATTAGAAAAGATGAAACTCAATACCATACACATGTGCATGTACATATACATTCAAATTGCTCACAAATATTACATACATTAAATAATATGTTCCAAAGGATTCATCCTCCATCACATTTCTTTGGTCGAACATATATTTTAATAATCCGAAAATTCGCTGTGTAGTGAAATACAAAAAAAACTGTACTTTATCGTTTCCATTTTTTTAAATGTGTTTGTATTGTATAATTGACTGCAGCAAGGAATATCCATGTAAGATAAGCTGTATAAGTTTCTAAGTCAAGCTTTTTCTTTTCAAATAGAAAATATGTAATTGCTGATTATAACATAATAAATAACTGAAAAACAATGCAAGCCATTGACCTTTAATTTAACCGCTTATATGTGTTTAAGGAAAACACTAGACTAATTGCTCGCGGATATTAAGTCTCCCCACATAGATAGACTTGCTGCGAAGGCGCTTTAATCTGCATTGTTTTCTGTAATATGCAATAATTATCTATATCTTATTATTGGCTGCCAGGTAAAGGCTCTAGCCAGATTGCGGTTCGTCATCCAGTCTGTATCAAGTTATCCACGGTCTATTGTTGTGTAATATCAAATATAAAGAAAAAAAAACAAACAAAAAAAAGTTATCCGCGGGTGCTAATGCTAAGTGCTAGCCGATATAAGAATGATTTGTAAGATTTGACCAAAAAAATGACCAAGATCACTCACCCTTCGAACATGAACCCAGTGAAAGTTATAGTGATAAAAACATATTAGAACTATCATAAAAAGTATCATTTCTTTCACATCAATTTAGATCAAATTCATGCTGAGTTTTGTCGAAACAAGTCAGATATATTGTATTTCTGATTCCATTTTTGTATCGATGTGTGTATAATGATACATTTCAACATTTCAAACCATTTAAACCGTATTGCTTCTTCAAGACTTGACTATACACTTACAACAAAAACTGAAGTACATCTAAGATATCAAAATGATATCATGTAATCCCTCCGCGCAACGGAATCCTGTCTCTTGCCCCGAGTATCGTAATCAAGGCTTTACACAATTGTCTGGTGTATGTCACTTTTACATTCCTCATCTCGAAAACCAACTCAGGCGCCATGAAATTACTGAAAGGCCAAATCATGAGTCTTTGTCAATTACAAGAAACTAAGAAAATTCGTGCCACGTTTCTTACATAGATGATCATATGAGGTAAACCAAGTTTTACCATTTACATAAAACCCTTAAGTGATGAGAAATGACGTTTTAATGAGATGATTTAATGATTTTCCTCGGGTCAATGTCCAAATAATATTGGAAAACAATTATTCTATCGTAGTAAGGGTATTCGAAGGGGCTACAAGCGAAATACACTTTAAGAAAACTCTTGGTGATTCGTTATACAGTAACAAGTAGCATGAGAACCAGTGAAAATAATTATAACAAATTGTTTGCATATATACACGTACAACGTTAAAAAAGACAGAGCTAGGGTTGCCTAGTTTTTATAAATTTATCCTTTGGGATTGCCATTATATCGATGTGGTCTCTTTCTATTAATTTTCACAAGGTAACAAATATAAAACAAACATAAATATCATGTTTTTTTGCATGGATATTCGCTTAGAAATAAGAATATAAAGATGGCTCGCGCTTTTCCATTTGTGCTTTCGTTTTCTCAAAACACCGATATGGCGCATAGCACCATGTTGCAGGCACCCCTTAATGAGTGCACAGTGCTCATTGGTTTCTTTTTTTTTTAAATCTCAAGCATCTCGTTTTCACATTATAAAAAGATGATTAATTGAAACCCAAATCCATTTTCTGGGTACGTCGCAATTATATCCTTTCAGACTATTCGCAACTGATACGCTTTGTCGTAACGAGGCGTTTATTTTCCCAGTCTCGATGAGATACGCCCATAATCCTGATCGGGTGTGTACAGTCGATACATTGCTACTTTAATATGTGGTTTGTAGGCTCTTTCGCTATTTGTTATTACTTAATACCTTGCTTCGTATGGTTTGGCAATTTAAAGATGCTTATCCAAACAATTAATTAAATAGATTGCTATATATGAATAAAACAATTGAATAGATCTGATAATGTTTATTATAACAAACAATAATAAAAAATAAATACTCATGCAAAACAACCTACCGATTGGTTTGCTCTCAACATTAGAGCTATTTCAATAAATAATGTACAATGAATATCATTGTCAATACAACCATGACTTTACAACACATAATGCGAATTTCGTATAGGCTATCTATACTTTGTAACGTTCATTACGGATATAGTAAGCGTTTATACATGAAATATTATTTCAAGCATAATATTTCAATTTACATATACGCATGAACATGTACATGTTGTATATATCTATGTTAGTAAGTAAATATGTATATTTAAGCAAATAAAAATGATGGTCAACAACTAAAAATACCATCCATACGAATCATTATGAATACCAGAGCCAGCTCAAATACCGAAATAAATCAAGACCAATTGTCTGGATATAGATATACATGTCATTTACAATTAAATCTATAACATCCCCTAAAGTGGTTCGTTCCGTACAGTCGACTCTGCGATGATTCTGAGTTTAAAATAACTCGCCATAACCGTTGTTACTTTAGATTTCAATTATTATGGAGTTCTTTTAGATACATGCCAAACTATTTTTATAATTGATAAAATTTTATCACAGAATCTCTCATACACGATTGGTCTACACATAGACTTCTAAGTAATATTCAACTGAGTATTATATCGATATTTTTGAACGCAATCAATGCGAACGTTGTCCACATATAGGATCAAAGCTATTTTCTATCGAGATCATAGATTAATGGTGATTTTTTTATGTACAATAGAAATAAACAAATTTAAAGGGGATACAGTTATAATAAACCAGTTTTATTATAATTTCAAGAATATAAAAAGCACCTTTTCATTTCGGGCAGTCATATAACTATGGCAAGTCCGTCAAATATTTACTCAAAACATAAGCCAGACATACAGTCAAGTTCAAAGAAATCGTCCAAAATAGGTCATTAACTTTGCTGTTAATATTAAACTATCAATGATATACATGCATGGATATACAATCAAAGTAATCATATTACAGTAAACAGCTCGCAATATTCTCAGGCAGTATTCATATAATGAATATGATGCATAAAATGTTCGGTTATATTAAGCGGCTGAACTTATAGATACACAACCGGATATGCATATATCAAACTAATAAAAGCTGAATACAATATTCACTAAGCCACTTCAGGATAAAACAGACAATATCGCAGCAAAACCATTATTAGATCATTGAATACATAATAAGACTAGACTAGACTCTATCACAAACAGTATATATCGGTGGGCACATCCTCGTTGGCAAGGAAACTGTTGACACGTGACAGGTTCCTAGGCGACACCAAGTAGAGCTTCATTGGACCTTTGCCCTTGATGTCGATTGTGTCTCTGTAGTCGCATGAGATGCCCACTTGGTAGGCAAGCTTCATCGTCGATTCAGGCATCTGAAGGTAGAGCGATATTTTTCATGTGAGCATGCATAAATAATTCCAGACTGTATCTAATTTAATGGTCAAAAGTGAATTTATTTTTTTATTGTTATCATTTTTTACATTATATAGGCACATCTTAGGATAACACTCTCGTCAGAATTATTCTAAACGAACCGCGCCATTTGTGGTGGTAATATATTCAGCTATATTTCTACAAAGTGTGGTTAGAGGCCGGTATAAATCTGGTTCCATATTTGTTCAATATATTTCTGCTCCAAGTGTTTAGTTTTTTATTTTAAAAGATAGATTAAAGAAAATCAGCAATTGTATATACCTGTATTCTGTCCATGACGCCATGGCTCTCCATGCGGCTGGCCACATTGACACAGTCTCCCCAAATGTCGTAGATCGGCTTCTGCGCTCCAACCACGCCCGCAATCACCTCCCCGTGGTTCAGACCTGAGTTTAATTAAAATGGAAAACGCATATAATACCTTTACTGTGAACATGAGGAATTTAAGATGATGAGTATACTTAACATTGGACGCGTTTACATTACTTGAAATCATTGAGGGGAGCTACTAAGGGGAATGTATTTGACTTGGTTTGAAATGCACTCATTCATCGTCATTATGGTTAAACCATATAACATCTCTAAAACTTTAAGGGGACCGAATCGCTCACCTATTCGTAGTTTGTAAGGGTAAAATGCATCTTTACTGAGCTCTTCTAACTTGGCCATCAGGGCGAGAGCAAAATCCGTCATCACTCGCACATTATTGGCCGATTTCGCATCATTCTGCAAAACAAAAAAAAATGTGCATAATTTTACCTCGATCATTACAAATATATAATAGATATAGGCTAACATAGAAACTACTACAGCTAAACAACATAACATATATTGGGTTTATAAAAAAATACTCTGGATGACCCTCAGTATGGGTAAAACCCTACACATTGGAACCTTGCTTATTCCAAAAGTATTGTTTTACAGACTTCTTCATTTATGTATCATTACCTTTTCAGTGTCGTCGTCGATGTTGAGTCCCGACGCCGCCATGTAAGTGCTTCCGATCGTCTTGATCTTCTCCACGCCGATCGACCGACGCAGCAGCAGCAACTGGGAAAATATGTGAGTGTTAAATAATGTGGTAAATTACAAAGACATCAATGAAATAAGGTTTGCATCTAAGTGCCATTATTAAGTCAATTTATGTAATAATTCTGTTTACCATAAATAAATGCGGCTATTCTAAATGCAAATCAGTTGCTTGAATTACCATTTTAGTGGATTTTTTTATCGTTTATGACAATGCCCTAGGTCCTTTGTTGAACGAACAGCACATGTAAACTGAATATTTAAAAATAATAAATTGAAAAGGAAAACGACCTAGAAGTTTTAAACTGCCAGATATGGAAAACGGCCGAAGTAAGAAGGAATAAGAAAATCAAATGATTCACTTACCGTGTCGAACTCGGATATGATTTCGTTGAGCAGCCTTAAGCACTCGATACCCGTGACGTCGACGCTCGAAAAGAAGGCCTTGAAGTTGGGAATGGCCGCGAACATTACGCTAGCGTTCTTGTATGTTTTTGAATACATCTCCTAATAACATATAAACATTTATTAAAATGTGGTTGAGAACAAGCTACTATTTATTTAATTATCTTATATGCAAAGAGTGTATAAAAGCCAATTAGTTAGATATAAAACTGTACATACATGTAACTCATGCATTTTACTGATTAAATACATGGGTATCATGTTTTTTTAATAGGGCGGCATACCTGTTTCACTCTTTTTGAATGCAGAAAGTGATCCGCAACATGTTTCGGCAATATATTCCCCAGTAACAACTCATTCAACTGCGCATTGGTCCTCACTTCGAGTTTCTTCTTTTCCAGATTCGTCTTGTAGAGGAAGTCGAGTCGCATGTGAACCTCGATCTGTCGGTCAAGGACGACGAGGGTGATGAAAAGGACGAAGGTGAAGTAGGAGCCGCGGACGTTTGAGTCTATAAAGGCATTTCTGTGGAAAGAAAAGTGATTGCAAAATAAACAAGAGACCTTTTTATTGTTTAAGAAATCATTATTTAAAACATTGATGAGATTTAATGTGCGCAATTTTCGTTTAAAATCGTTCCTGATGTAGCCATCATTTCATCGCAAAATAAGTCATTTCTTGGTTAAACTAGTATCTATATCGTTCATTATTTTCCAAATAATACTTCCGAAATCTAAAATTTAAAGACAAATAAATTCATATTCAAAGACATCGCAGAACACATACTCGAGATAGATATCGTAGATCCTGAATATATCATCGAACACATTGTAGAACATGTTGTTAAATATGACGAGGCCGATGACCATATAGAGACTCTTCCACAGGTAGCTGAGACGCAGGAAGACGCTGCACGAGATGAGGGCGATCATGCAGCAAAACAGGTAGTACTGTGATAATTCAAAACGGAAACCATATATAAAATATGCATGTCAAGAATAAAAGGCGGGATTTCAGGAATTGAGTGCATTCGGTAAATTCAGCAAATGCGAACACACTTTAGAGAAGAACATGTGTGACAACTGCCTCCACACAATAACGACATTTGTTGACAACAATTTATTTTGAAATATAAACATGACAAGGTGTTAGATAGAATAACAATTAAAATTTCGAATAAACAGAAATTCTTATGATGTTATCCCTTATGTTACATGTATGCGTTTGCGTATTGTTTGTTTAATCATGCCACATAATAAAATTATGATAAGAAAACTTACAGGAGCGAACAGACAAGGCAGGTCCTCTTCGGTAACGATGGTCGAGTTTCCTTCGTCGGTTTCGTTCATGATTCCGCCGCCAGAGCTCCGAGTCATCAGATACACTTCTCCGTCCGATAAATTGCCCGTCAAGTCCTCGTTCAGGTATTGGCAGTCATTCTAAAATAATGGGAAACTGTACAAATTAGATAGCTTCGCAAAGAAGAATATGGTTTTATTTTTAAATAAGGTTTAACACTGTTTGTAGTGAATTAACTCACCCTAACTCCTTCACAATTGTGAATAGACTCCAATTGAGAATAGTTGTTGGTTTTACTTTACAGGTTTAAGTTAATAAACACAGTAAACTAACTTTTAAGAATTTACATCTCGTTCGAAAACTGACAACTATATTTACACCCTTGTTCAAAGGAGCATCAGTCTACACTTACGACAGGAACGATGGTAGAGACGAACATGGTGGCCGCCGACACGAAGCTGATGAAGACTTTGAGCCACGCTTGCGTCGTGATCGAGCGAGACAGGTTCTCCATTTTGTAAAGGTAGTAGTTCTGCGAGAAATAAGAAAGAGTGTTTTGGTTTGTTTTACAAAAAATGTAAATCAAGAATTGTTGTGCTTACAAGACTAAAACCCAACATATGTGTTGATTGTTTAAGGACAAGTTATGTCATAGGAGAGCCATATACCAATGAGTCGACTTTTACAAAACTGTTTGTTTAAAAAAACGTTTTTAGGAACCCGACAAATAAAACAGAATCACTCACATGGAACGGTAAGCAGGACAGTCCGGTTGTAAGAACGAGGAGAGTTCCATACACAAGAAACCCGACCGCCATACTCACGAATAGTTCAACCGACCTAAAATTGGGATAAAATTGTGAAGAAAATAAAAATAAGAATCACAGAAAGTATAAAATAAACTTAGTAAAAATCTATTAGGAAAATATAATCAAATATGTCTGAAACAAATTTATGCAATTATCTAACTACACACTTCAAAACAATGATAAAAAAAAATAAAAAAAAATACCAAATCATAAAATTATTTTTACACGATACAAGTCTTACTCTATTAGATACATGAATAATATTGCAACCTTCAAATTAAACACATTTTAATATTTTTATACCAAATTTATTTAAGGCATACAGCGAAAAAAATCTCCAAATGTTCATTTCCTTTTTCCTCACCTTTTTAGAGCAATTACTTGCACGGCCGTCATAAATGCAAACATCACAAACGCCCAAATCACGTAATACTTGAAAACTCGATCCTGCCTATTCTTATAATTTCGCTCCGTTTCTGAGTCTTTGAATCTCAACGTGAAAATGTTAATCTCGTTACTCGGCGTCAGGTTTTTCATTCCCCACGAGCCGTCGCTCTGGCCTCCGTTTGGATTCAGGTCAAACGCCTGTTCTAGGCGAGTGTTGATTTCAGTCGTTTCCTTGAATAAACCATATTTCGCGGTATGTTTATGTAGTATTTACTATTTTAATACAAATCATTAACAAATTGATCACGTGTCACATTCTGGCGAAAACAAAATAACACGTTTCGCACCAAGAAATGCGTAAAGTGTATATTCGTCAATCAATTCGTAACTACATGGTGGGCTAGTGTTAATTTAAATTCAATGTAATCACTTTATTTTCGCAAAACGAAATGTCAAAAGCGGTCGCAGCGACTTTTAGATGTCTCGCAAGAATATCGAACGAACTTGATTTCGATTGACGCGCTCCCTGTCCTTTTACTACAATGATATCGTCATTAATGAAATATCGGAACACATACACATGTAGGTACGTGTATGTTGTATCTTAAATGTTGAATATATATGGATAGACTAATCAACTATATTTTTTGAAAATATATATTGTACCACTGATATCGTGAATCTTGAAATAAGAACATGGTCAAATTGAGCTGAACAATTCAATAGAACCGCGAAGAAGTAACGAAAGAGCACCCAATACATTAGAAAAGACACAGTGTAACCCAATCAATTTCTTTTTGTACAACCATATATATGACAGCAACTCACGGGCAGTGTTTTCTCGATGAGGTAGTCAGAAAGACTATGAAACGGCGTCTCCGCTCCCCACCCGTCCATCACGTCCGCCATGCTGAACCGGCGCTTGAGGCGCATGCGCGACAGTTGGCGGGGCGTCGTGGGCTCTGTGATATCAGAGAAGAAACATAATAACATTGAAAGCAATTTTCAAAATATAAAAATGCGGAGAATAGGATGTTGTGTCGATCAATGCTTCACACGTATACGCGACAGTTGGCGGGGCATAGTGGGTTCTGAGGGAACATAGTTGGCTTAGTAGAGAAACGTCATTTTATTGAAAAGAAGAATCAAACTAGCAATGGAGTCGACAGGCGCTTTTTGTATTATGTGAGTTGGTTGCATATCAAAGGTAGAGATTAACATTGATATAAATAAGAAAAGTATCCAAAAATTTTTATATACTAACGAGTGTGCAACACATACCTGATAACGGACTACCGGCAGGATTGAGGGTTTTCGGAGATTGAGTTTCATTTTCTTTCAGTGTATCGAGAGTGTTGATTTCGCTCGATCGCTTCCGAATGACGGATTGGCGCTTTTTGGTCAAAAAGTCGTTTATGTTCACTTTTGCCAACTGAAATAACGAAAACATAGAATAAGTTATGTTAACATAAAATTTCTCATCGATTTCTATATGCATGTATCTACATCGATATTGTATCATGTCAATTGAAAGACATCATTACTTGTTTCTAGGGTATGATATAGAATTCTACCGCAGTTAATTGGTGCGTGATTTCCTCTAACTGTACAATTAGCGTTCGAAATTCAAGCATCATATTTGTGCGGAGGAAAACGGATTCTATTATCTATATGTTAATTATATACATTTGTTCCTTAATTTCCGTTCTCGTATTGTTGTATATATCGTTTTCACGTGATTCCATATCTGGCCAATTATTTCAGTACCTGAAAAACGTGCCTTGCTAGAAACCTTATCTGTTTTCATAATAAGTGATTATATATGTACTGTATTACTAAGAAGACCGACTTTACTAATTGCGTTCTATATATAGCAGTGCATAATCATAATGATGAGTATCTTAGGATAGTGTCATTGAAGACATATATTCACAGCCGAGCACAATCAAAGATGAAATATCACGATCCAATTAATTATTTGATTTAGCCGTACTCTTTTATCCGACAATTTTAATGAAAGTTGGGAATAACGATGAGTGATGATCGTGAATATAGAATCATCACATTGTAAGTCATGTCACAGTCTTATCAATATATATGGTGATCCTGATCCCCTAGGTATACCCCAACAAATACATATTGCAACAATAAGTAGCCTAATTCAGTAAAATCGATATATGATTTTTTTAAAATAAGACGTGGACATATCCAGGGAAATAAGAGTTTGAATGGTACCAAATGGAAAGGATAGCGACGAGTTGTGAACAATCACATACATTTTCTTCTGGATCAACAGTTACACAGTACAATTAATGTGATGTTCAAAGCGAAGCGAAAAGAAACGCTAGAACAAAGACGGGTCTATCTTAAATAAAGTAATCTGCCTTTTTATATATGATTGATTAGGCATTCTATTATAAATGTTTTTCATAAATATTTCGTATCCAGTTTTCTATGGCACACACAAACTGTTTGATCCTTTAAAAAATACAATGTTAAAAAACAGCTATAAACGTTAGCTGTACTGCTTCAGGTTTTGTTGATAGCCCCTAAATTGCCCACTAATTATCACCTCTTTCTCTGCGATGAGATACGTGGGATCGACTTCATTCTCCTTAAGGTAGCTGTCTCTGTCTTTGCCGTGTCCGTCTTCTACCTCGAACTCGCCTTTCAGTTCAGCCAGGGTTTCTCTCGGGACATGCAGGCGACTATATTGCGTGAGATAAACATATAAGATAAATCAATGGCGGAAATATGTTTGGTTGTAATTTATATACATATAGTGATTTTAACCTGATAAACCATTACTACCATGGTATATCAATTGAATTTGTAATGCAGATTTTTACATAAAACCCGAGACAAATATTCATACCTTCTTTTCTTAAATCATTAAAAAAATTCATACCCAGGCACTCCACCGGATTCCATATGATTGGCCGTTGATACTTCATCCGACCACACATCATACTGCCACTTCTTGAGCCCCACCACCCCGCTCAACACCCACCCCGTGTGCACGCCAATGCGCATGTCCAGGGTGTCCACCGAGGTCTCGTTGCGAATGTGACGGATCACCTGCCGGGGGTATGGAGAATATTTATTGTATAAATGTATAAAGTCAGGATGAAGGTGTACTTGAGTCCAAGTTCGCTTCGGAACAATGGGAATGCTTCATAAAAACACGTCCAGTAACAATACTATATGTACATGTCATCTGAGAATGATCGGTTTGAAAACAACATGTTACCTAAATGTCTATTGGGAGCTATTAGCCATTAATTTCATTTTCTCAACATGCGTACAAATCTCATTCACACTGTTGCTAGCGAATCATAGAATTCTATGTGTCTTGAAATAATCACAAAACAGTGTAGACACGAATTATAACAACATTTTTCAGAAGTATGACTTCAATTTTTACCTTAAGATAAGATAAAACCAAATAAATATTCAAAAAAATAAAAGACTTCTATTTTTACCTTGATCATCTGCATGCCCATGATAACGCAGTTTCGTCCATGATCCGGAATTGGATCCGGAAGACCGCTTACGCAGTAGTAGGCGTCGCCCAGGATCTTGATCCGCATGCAGTTGTTCTTCTGCAAGATGATGAAAAAGGGGATGATGACTCATAAATAATGAACTCACAAAAAAAACGACATGATTGCAGCTCCTTAGAATTTTATGGACATGTACAACAGGGAAAATATCAACGAGCGATGAATATAGCCTGTTTTATGGTATAAAGACGAATATTATTTTATATGGACTTTATAGAATATTGTTGATTTGTACTAAGTTATAAAAATTTACAAACAAACATCACTACTGCTCATTGTGGATTCCAGTGAACACAGGCCCTTAATGAGTGCAGTGAAAATCGCGCAAAGTGATTAAAAAATATCAGGATTCATGTTCACACATGGGAAATAAAGCTTGGCAATCATTTATAACTAATTTATCGTTTTGATACGCGCATCGTTTGATGTGGATTTCATATTTCTTGCTTAATCCTTTATGACGGTAGAGTAATTAAATATATAGTTACAAGATAAAGATGGATTGTGAATGAATATATTGTGGGTTGTTCTTAATTCAGCACCAACTAACAAGGATTATTATTATACCTTTTGATGTCATTTGAAGTCACAACTCACACATAGATGAAAATTGAGTGTCAATTGATCAGCTATCTAATGAATGGAGATTCAAGAATGCTTCTCCCTTATGTGTTTACACCTTTACGTACTGTATTGTGCTACATTTAATTGCAGATTAAAGTGACGTTTATTCGCTTATTTGACTTGCTAATACTAATGAATTGAGATTTGATATATGTCTTGATGAAACAGGCCTCACCTGTGAAAGTTCATCAAAGGTGCCAAACAGTTCATTCAACGCCCGAACGAGTTCCGAGGGCGCCAGTGTCGCGGTCAACGGAGTGAAACTCACAATGTCAGCGTAGAGAATACTGAAATACACACAATGATAATATTGATAATAATCACAACATTATACATACAACAGTTTCCAAAATAAGACGAATCAAGAGGGTAATTTCATAGAAACACTACCCAATAAAATCAGGTTTTTATCTATTGAATGCATATTGAATGCATTTTTCATAAAACGTCTTAATTCAACTAAGTACTACTTTGAAATTGTATGCAATTGGTTCCAAAGCATGTTTGATTAAACTGGATGTTCTAACTACATCTTTACCTGACATTGTCATGCCTCTCGACGAGCAACTGATGAAACATCCTCCTCGGAACATCCTGCGTCTCCACGGCTCGCAGCTTCTCGTTCATGATCTTCTTCATTTCTTCCAGCAAGTGATTCGGGATGATCTTGCGAAGCAGGTTCTCCTTGAATTGAGCCTATGGAAAACAATAATATAAGGGTTGGGTATATTGAAAATATTTATTGAACACATATTTGTTACATATCGGTACATTCGTATGGTTCGGGATGATCTTGCGCAACAGGTTCTCTTTAAATTGCGCCTACACGAAACGAATAGATACATGAGTTGGTATACTTTTATGTTGCTAAACGTGAACATGATAATGGTTATATATCGACGCATTATGCCCGGTTGTCAATGATGTATAACGGTAGATATCAAGTGGGATTAATAGAATAGTTTAATTCCACAAATAACAACGGGTAAGCCTATGCAAACGGAATATTATCAAACTACAACTATAATACAAAATAGCAAATAAATTATATATTTCATGATTGAAAATATTTCTAATATACGTCTAGTAATTCATCGGAAAGAGTAATTGTTCAATTCCAGTGAGTGTTTAGCAGATACGTAATGTCTTTGAATTGAACTCGCCAGGGTTCAGGCATCTTACATTAATTGCCGTAGACAAATCATGGTATCTCAGGGTGTTTATTTAATTACATGTCAGAATATGTGCCATACATGTACATGTATATGAGAAAGCTAATGAGTTCATTTGATTATAATGTACTATAAAGAAGATAGAAGCCTTATCAATTAACAGAATCTTATAAGACCTCAAACCATAATGTCAAAATTATAAAAATACATAACTGCCTAATTCTCATTAACACAATATCAATATTTGAACCATTTCATATAGACCATTTCATAAAGCTTGAAATCTACCTGTTTCTCTCGCTCACGACTGAACTTGATGTCCGCCTCTATGAAACGGCGGGTGTCGAGAAATGTTTCTCTGTGTGCGAGATCTGTGAAGTGCTTCAAATAGAGTCCCGTGAAGTTGCTGCAGAGGTAAATAAGGATGTTGGCCAGTAACTGAAAAACCATGAATAGATAGTTTCTATTTATAGCCTAAATTAATAAGTTAATCGCAATTGTGATATATTTGCGAACAACAAGTTGTCAAGTTATCTCTTTCTCACTCAATCTTTCTCTCTTTCTCTCTCTCTCTCTCTCTCTCTCTCGATCGATCGATCGATCGAGAAAATCAATTGGCAGGCATTTGAATAATCCGAGTGACCAACGGTAATAATTGACTGTCGAACTCTCGTCGAAAACTATTCAATACGCTTTTGATCTATATGTATAACGTCATACTCAAAAAGACATTGGGTAACTTCGCAAAGATGAAAACCCCAGGGCAAAAACAATGTTCATCCGACATCACGGCGTTACAAAACACCGATAATATTTAAATATACGACTAATAATGACACACTCGTTTATACCATATATAGAAACGCATCTTAAATTATCAGAATGAGAAACAGCGAATTGCCTCATTTTCTTTGTACAGCACCATGATAATTGATGCACACTTGTAGATATAATTGCAATGACGTCAAACCATTTTTTAACAAGTGTTTATATTCATTTTATCACACAACCTACCTGGTTCCATTTCCAACTACTGGGCAGATCCTCTTCCGGTTGATAGAGCACTCCGACAATGATCAAATCAGCCAGGCCCGTTAACATTCCGAGCGTGGTTGACACTCGTCGCGACGTAGGCAACATGGTGTGTATGACGAATATAACGTAAAAGGCGAAGGGCACATTCTCCATGCCCGTGACATTGTTTTGAAAGGGTATCGGCATGAAAAGCATGCCCACAAGAAATAGCCAGATGAAAATGGTGAGCACGCGGTAGATTTTGTTGTAAATGCGATGAATGAAGACGAAAACGGATAAAATGACGGCGACTGCTGATAATACGCCGTAGGTGACTGAGATACGAATGCGCTCTTCGGTGCTCTGAAAATTATATAAGATAGGGAATGGATTAGAAGTGGTTTATATAAACTTAGTTGTGTATTATGCATGCTATTTAAACTATGTTAGTTTACAACACCTTTGCATTTAGGATCCTTTATTTGTGAAAATGGACTTAAAACTACGTCAGATAAAATACTCGGTCAACTTCATTTAATAATTAATCATTGGACAGGTGCCTTGGCTGCGTCTCGGGACTATCCGACATTCCAGTTAATGACCTGACCTCGTACTTTATTCTATATGTTTATCTTCATATTTCAATATCTTGAAAAAAATATTCAATTCGCAATAAAATGAATTAACACTTTGACAGAATTTCTCACATCTTTGAAGTCTTCTAAGAATTGCTCGTTTCATGTCCAACCACATGAAACACGCGTGTTTCACACCTAGTTGTGTTAAGCGTCTAGCAAAATCTTCTTTTGCATCAAAGCATATTCTTATTTATCCGACAAAAATAGTGTGACATTCATGAATAAATGAATGTTCAGGTTACCGGGGAGGATTGATAAAAATTGTAAGCAGTTTATCGAAAGTGTGAATACATTTGATTTTTAGGCACAGCCAGGGAAAATATTAACAAAATCAGTTTTTTTTTTCATTGGGCCCCAAAAAGGCGTTTTCATCTTAGTAGTCTTTAGAGATGTTATTAAGTAAAAAAGACAAAACAATTTATATAAATAGCGAATATTTGGAACGAAATCTACTCGATGATCATAATCATCTGGCCGTTATGTGAATAAAATTCTATTTAAGGTTTGAAGTTTTAACAAACTTTGGCTTCGATTTGATGTCGACGTGAACCATTTTTGTCTTTTCTTTTTTATTCATGATTGGCACTTAGTTGCTGAGCAAAACATTCTCACTTCCATTCAACCACATCTAACACGTCTTTTGAGCAAAGCTTCTTTGGCTCACATGTTGAAAGGAAAATGAACAAATTGCCACTGAGCATTCGCGTTTCTAAGGATGTGACATTGCAAGAGAATTTACAATATCGTTTCAGTTTTTTTTTTAATGAGCAACGGTTATGTCAATAAAAGTTATGCTTTGTACCTATTTAGAGGACAATATAGATCTAGTATACATCGAAAAATCATTTTAGTTTTAATCCAAAACGAAATCCATTAAATTGATAATCGACGGCATATGGCAACCTGGACTGTCATCGTATCGGAAAGCGGACAGTTGCGGTTCATTGCGAAATATATCTTTCCAGTTCAACAGCTAGGCGTCGGTTTAGAGTGGATACGCGCAGCGCCTCCTCCCGTTCAGTGTATTATGTCATACATAAATTAAATATATTTGTATTGATAGTCATAATCATTTGAGCGAACCGGTTCAGTATTTTCTTAACCCCTGTCTGACAGCACCGTCTCTTTAAAAATAGCAACCTAATCGGCTCCACCTACCCTGATGTTCCCAACGACATTATAGAGAAACAGCACGCCGACGCCGTAGAACGCGATTATGAGAAGCAATTTGAAGAGCAAGTTGCGCTGAAGCCGCAGCCAATACTTCTGGTACATGTCCTCGATGTTCGCCTCTACGAACTCGCGCTGAAGTTGAGGAAAGGGAAGCATTAAAGATTAATATTTATACATATTAAATGTTTAGACTCTATGAAACTATTGAAACATGGAATTAAGTCCAAGAAAGGGGAGCATGGTATCATAACGTTTTTGTATAAAAATATGAGAGAAATCGAGATACTGACGATAAGGAGAAATGGAGCATGATTATTGAGTCTCAACATATAATATCTTTATGTGGTACATATGAGGGATTGAAGAATATAACAATTAAATCGAACCCGACAAATCATTTTCTTGATATTGGGAAAATGATGGTTTTTAAAAGTAGTTAGATAATTTTAGATGAAAATCAATTTATACACATTTTAACAGGTTGTCGATATGGATCTTGCTGGGCAGAATGTTTAAATTTTATGAACTGATAGAAGGACGAACTATATGTTAAGTACAAATTAACACCTTCTTGAAAACGTCTTCCGGTATCTATTCATATTGGAAAAGACGCTAAATGTGTTATTTGAGTATTTCCTCCTATGACTCAGGTATTAACACATTATATAAGGATCGTCTTATTGTGTCATAAATCGAGTCGTCGCATATTTTTGCATTTCCGACGGCGCATTTCATTAGCACCAAAACCGCTATTTATAGATCGCAGAAATATGTCAATGAATCATGTTTTAAAAAATGAACGCTTTGAACTTACCCTCAGTGATATGATAGACCACTGGCTCGGCCGCCTTAGGCTGACACTATCCCCGCCGAACCATTTCGACCAGGCGAGCGACCCTGACCTTTGCTTGGACGCTCGTCGGCTCTGGATTATATTGAACGAACTGCGCCTGCGCGTATCCTGAATGATATCCGGTGGCACGCTCACGATTGAAATTTCCGGTCCATCGAAAGTCGTTGTTTTCGACCGTGTGATGTTCATGCTTGAAGAGGACGCACTGTTTGTCAATATGGAATTAACAGGGTTCGTGTCTGTGTTTTCATTTTTAACTGGGTAATTTTGCGGGTTTTCAGACGTTTTAGACCCGTTTTCACTTTGTGTAGGAGATTCATTATCGCTCGCGTTTATGTCCGTGACTTGTACTTGGATATCCGTGTGTTTGGTTGCATTCAGATCTTCAGGGTCGAGGTGGGTCGTAAAGTTTTGCAGTTCCACTTCGGAATCTGAAGGTTGTGCAACTGGCTCCCCTTCATTTTGCTGAAACATAAAGATAATGAGCTTTGAAGATTTACCATTTCCAGGGTTATAAATTATTTGTTTATATGCATCATATAATCGCGAAGTTACTATTGTGTTCATTCAAACGATTAACGCTACCTTTTTTTTTTTAAGTGGCGTTCTAGAAATCGTCATCAAGTTGTAACATTTTTTTCAACTAAAGAACGCTTTTTAAAGAAACACAAAAAACGGACCCGTTTACAAAATATGAATATGTTTTGTCAATCAATGATTATTTATGTCAACCGGGTTTCAAGCCCTCGACACTCCCGCTAATCACCTCTTGTTGAACCCTTTACATCCTGTGTAGCAATCGGACAATCGTCATGATTGTATGCCATTCTATGCACTTCTATATGTGTTAATGTCAGATACAGTCACATCTTAATCAAAGTATTAAATGTGATAATGGAAACATAGTTGTTAACCATTTTTTCTAAATTTGTATTTCTATATGCACTTATGAATCATCACACCTGGACATATGCCAATAACATTTTTGTCGATAACGCTAAGTAAATTTCCAAATTTAAGGGCCTAACTGACCGTGGGCCTTAGATAATTTAACAAATTATTAAAATCAATACATCTACAAAAATATATGTTCATATGTATAAATGCATTTGATGGACAATATATTGATGTCAGATAGAAAATATTATTTTATTGTCAGAAATGTTTCCCTTATATCATTATTGTACCAAGCCTAGCCCTGTTTGATCTATATAACTCATATCTTATTTATCCTCGGTAACAAAAATGTGAAATCAACGAGGATAGCATTGCGATTGCCTTTTTATTGATGATTTACGGTGCAAACCAAGGTAACAGGACGTTAAGCTCGTTTAATGGAAACAGGTAGTGAGTTAAAATGGTGATGTAGGAAAATGCATTTTTAGACATAAATAACATATTTTTGCCGCCATATAGGGAGTGTCTCTTTTAAAATAGTTGCATATTGGTGAATGAACATGAAGCTGTAACAAAGAAAAACAGGTTCACCTACATAATTTCACAAGAAGGGATGGAGATTCAATTCAAATTAGCACGTTGTCACTTTCCTTATCTAGAGATGACCGCTTGACATGCGTCATATAATGTAATTTATATATTTATTTTCAATGTTATGAAATGCACGCACGTAAGTATGACACCGTTTTCTCTTGCGTAAGTACGTAAACAGGTGAACCCTGATTCATGTTTAAATCAAGACATCATATATCTTAACAGTTTAGTTTTTTTCTGTGAGCACCTAACAGTAAAAGGTGGAAAATATTTCCCATGATAATAAACATTATGCCAAAGTGAGCTGTGATGCCTTCTCAATGTGCGTCTCACATGGCGCTGTTCTGACGCTCTTCACAAAAAGTAGGTGAACCGATGAACATGCAGAGGTGACTTTCTATGTTCTTCCACCGGTGCGTCTAAAAATAAACCCGAAGACTCTTGATATCTAATACACATTTCAAGGTACATGTATGCTACACTAATCCAACTACTCTCCTTTGCACTTATAAGACAACAGGTAGAGACGTTAAGTTCTCTACATGAGCTGTTTATGCCATGAAGATAAGAACAAACGCTTTATCGTTTTAATAAGAACACAACCCCTCTACGATAAATGAAATTGATAAGATGTTAGATATTTTGAATTAAAAAAAATCAGATGCCCCTAAATTTGTACTTACAATAAATCTAAATTCTACAGATACAACAAAGATAGTTTGAAAGGAGCTTCAAAATACTCATATCGAATCCAGATATAATGGGAAAGGTAAATTATAATTCGATATACCAAGGCATCCGCAATCTTGCTATATGTCGTAATAAAACACGAAAATACATCATAAACCAGAAACAAAAAAAAAAAACTCAAATCATAGAATTCTACATTTTATAAAGGTTGTCTGGAAGACAGGTTCACATTTTGGCATCTAGGTTTAAAGTATTTTTTTTTCTGACCAGAGTTAACAGACTGTGAGATTAATAAAAATATCCCAATGGTGTCGGACAATGTAGGTTAAATAATCGTGTTAGAACATTACGTTTGTCATAAGACCAGGTACTAAATTATAAGATGAGGTAGGGATGTTTTGTAATTAGTGCTGCGACCAGAGATGTCAGAGTAGTTTAATTAATCTTCATACATTTAAGTCATGGGTGATCTCATCAAACAATTTCAAACCAAAGCAAGAAACTCGAAAAACCTGAACAGGGCACCTTAATAGACCGGGTACCTCTGGACAGTGTTCTCAGTCTAGAAGGTGACCGGATTAAGGTGCGGTCACGCACTTGCGAAATGTTTAAAATCGCAGTGAAATTCAAAGAAAATATAGTAAACTCAGCTGGTTTTGCTATATTTTTTTTTGAATTTCACTGCGATTTAAGAAATGACCGTACCAGGTTAACTTTATGCCATTTATGACCCCGAAGCAGCATGAATACCAATTCAGTGTTGTTAACTAAATACTAAATTTGAATTTAGATTTATTGTTTGAAACTTACCGATGAGTTCAAATCAAGTTGAGACACAAACCCTGAATCCATCTTGAAATGCGCAGTGTCTGATCTTGATAGGGTTACAGTCTATATTGCGACCATCTCATGTCCACTAGATCTAACATGGTCTGGGTTATAATTCAATGATATTTAAATAATCCATACAGCAAACTTTAATAAAACTTATATCCGATGATAGTCTAAGTAAACATTCAATGTTTCAATTTGTATTCTATGGAAACCTTCAAAGTTATCATAATATGGCTTATTCTATATCAATTATCCTTGAAAATTATTAATATTTTATCCATTTTATTAATATGTTCTGTTATCTTGAGTTTATTCGACTTCTACATGCATAAAACGTGGGCATGCAATGTTGAGCCATGGCACAATATGTCATTTGCACCTAAGTCGCTCAGGCCTTGACAATAAAACAAAAGTTATGGCTCAGCAAGACACAAGAGCTCTTTTCATACTACTTAATAATGGCATTAACTGTTGAGAAAGAAAACATGTCTAGAGTTCCAGTCTTTTGTTTCTTCTCGGAGCTTCATTTGTTTAATTTGCATTGAAAGTTTCTAGGAATTTACTATATAGTCAAAGATAGTCTATATATTTATATATCCTCGATATAGATATATAAATCCTCGAAGCATGCTTTCAAAGTTGTCTGAAGTTGAATGAAGTAATGAAAAAGTGTATTGTTGTTTGTGTCATAAGAAAATACCACAATGTCAGTAAGCCAAAGTTGACGCGCTGTAAACAAGTATTTGATGCAAAAAAAAAGCATGCGATCGCATCATCAGAAAATATATCCAATTGTGAAAAAATAACTGAAGTTATCCCCGAAGGCAAAACTGAAAAAAAAACTTGAAAATTGTCAGTCATTTTCGTACTCTATTAATCTCAAACATCTTTCCTCTGTTCTCTGTAATCTTATAAAGCCACACCTCTTTCGCTATATTCCAAGCATCAATAAATAAAATGTGACTATTCCAAGACCATAAATATCACTCCGGCTCATTGTTAAGGACACTCTTGATATAATATATTCCAGGAACCGGTTGGCATCATATCTCCCATTTCAGGAATAATTAGTAAGGGAGATGACGGTGAAAAACGGCGTGAATCCTGTCGTAAAAAAAAACGAATGACTTAGAGTTAAATGAAAATAAGCGAATATGTTCTTATTTAATATAGAAACGTCTTCAACAAAAATTCAGTCAGCTATTGATGTGTTGATGGTATCCAAAGTGTTTTGGAGTTAACAAAAAAACGTGTTCGTAAGTCTGTGATTCATGCTCAATAGTTTAATGCTCAATCTTTACCAAACTTACTCACTTGGTTTCTCTGAATGAGATTGAGTGCCGTTCTATAGAACAATAGAAGGGAATCGCAAGCGCTTGTTTCTAATTATTGCATACAATTGCCATACGACAATAAACATAGAATGACATTGTGGACAGTTTCCAGTGTTCATACTCAGTAAATTGCTTTCGCGTGACACGAAGGTGTGATTAGATGCCCTCATCGGTATCTCTGTTGAGCCTACGATTGGTTACGGGTAGAGGGTTGCTGAGCAATATATATTATTAAGTCATTACTTTAAAAAAATAAACTCACGTTTTAGATTGAACTAGGGACAAACTTTGGATTGATCAGATAAGGTCCAGCATATATTTAATTCAACACATTCTATACGGTAAAATGTCATTTTGATGTTATTTTATCATTAGAGTTGCTGAGTATACTGTATTTGTATACATAATCCGACATACCATTAATAGCGCGAAAATACAATTGAGTGCTAAACTCTCTCAAATACAGTCGAACCGGGATAACCGGACACCCTAGGGACTGAGCAAAATCATCCGATTTACCGATGTGTTCGGATACACTAGATTGATATTGTATATAGCAGTGACCGACAAAACTGAGAAGAAAAAAACTGTCCGGCTTCGTATTGCCGATTATCGATATTTTTTTATCCAAAAAATGTAACACATTTAACGAGGAAATATTTTGAAAATTTAGAAGTACATATCGCCTGAAAATGAAAATAACAAGAGAATCTGCATTCGCGGATGAATATTAAAATTAACGATATATCGAATAGTCGCATCGTGATGTCGAACCACACCTAATGTCCCTATCACTAGGGATTTCCTTTTTATTTCGACAAACTAACCTACATGTTTTAAGTGAATGCAATTTGGTCATTGATTATGAGAAGTGTGAGCAACAACCCTACAATAAGGGTCAATTAGGAATAAACAGTATCAGCATGTTACTCACTTATTACATAATATTCATAAGCATCTACATAGTCGATAGTGTCACACAACGATAACACAATAACAAAGTCAGATTGGTTATTGTTTAGCATGTATGTCCGAATTAGATCGTATTCTAATATATAGATCGACTCATCACACATTTTTTACTCATTCTCTCTTAGTCACCCAAAATATCATCCTATTGTAATGCACAT
>LQRL01114841.1:64780-83337 GCA_001703475.1 Hydroides elegans
TAGAAATATTTCACCCTGAAACCTCATAAATTTATCATTTTATGAGGTTTCAGGGGGAAATATCAAGTTTCAAGTTTCATGATGAAATACATGTATTATGACTATTTTACTTGAGTCTTAATCGAACAAGTTTGCTACTCGGTCTACTAATTATGCAACAAAACTTCCGAATTAGATCGTATTCTAATATATAGATCGACTCATCACACATTTTTTACTCATTCTCTCTTAGTCACCCAAAATATCATCCTATTGTAATGCACATTCTTGTCAGAAATATTTCACCCTGAAACCTCATAAATTTATCATTTTATGAGGTTTCAGGGTGAAATATCAAGTTTCAAGTTTCATGATGAAATACATGTATTATGACTATTTAACTTGAGTCTTAATCGAACAAGTTTGCTACTCGGTCTACTAATTATTCAACAAAACTTCCGAATTAAATCGTATTCTAATATATAGATCGACTCATCACACATTTTTACTCATTCTCTCTTAGTCACCCAAAATATCATCCTATTGTAATGCACATTCTTGTCAGAAATATTTCACCCTGAAACCTCAAAAATTTATCATTTTATGAGGTTTCAGGGTGAAATATCAAGTTTCAAGTTTCATGATGAAATAAATGTATTATGACTATTTTACTTGAGTCTTAATCGAACAAGTTTGCTACTTGGTCTACTAATTATGCAACAAAACTTCCGAATTAGATCGTATTCTAATATATAGATCGACTCATCACACATTTTTTACTCATTCTCTCTTAGTCACCCAAAATATCATCCTATTGTAATGCACATTCTTGTCAGAAATATTTCACCCTGAAACCTCATAAATTTATCATTTTATGAGGTTTCAGGGTGAACTATCAAGTTTCAAGTTTCAGGAGGAAATACATGTAGTATGGCTATTTTACTTGAGTCTTAATCGTACAAGCTTGATACTCGGTCTACTAATTATTCATCAAAACCTGACAAATATATGAAACATGGAAACATAAGAAGGGAAATGTGACCATATGATTAATATTTATTTAACATTAATTCTCATTTCGAATTAATGAAACCTAACTATATACTAAATCAATTCACGCACCTGTAAAGGGACCGTCGTAAATCCGCTAAGAATCCTACATAATTTATGTGCCATTACAAATAATCCACCAAATTAAACCAAAAATCACACTCAATGAGAAAGTAGATCTGTGACATTTATACACAACATAAACAAAAACACAGTATAATTGTCATCAAGATATTAAACGAAATATCTGTCGAGTGTCCAATGTACAAGAAGCTAATAATGACACTCACATCACCACTCTTAAGATGTTTTATCAGTAAGAAACCTAATTCTCTTGAATCGGACTCCCCCTTCACTCGCGACGAAGACCAGTGTGCGCCCGGCGGCCAAATGCAATGACGTCATCCCGCTTTGGTGCAAAAAAGGACCCAGCGGATCAAGGAGGGAGAAGGCGCAGGGGGATTTAGTTTTTAAGATCTTACATGAAAAGGGTAACTTTATTAGAAAAAAAATCACAGTAAGCTAGGTCACATTGAAACGATGTCAATCCATTACAAAACGAGGGAAATGTAAAAAAAATATATTTACATCTTTAACTTGTTATCTGAATGCTGGATCCCTGTCCAATATGTATAAATCATCTGGTAACTGAGCTGTATGTTCCATATAAAGCAAATCTGAATATGAGTAACACGAACATCGCCCAAGACCAAGTTATGCAAGTAAATCAAAATTTTGAAAGCCTGTGTTAATTTGAAAAATGTAATTGGTTGTGGGTTGATATACTATATATTTTTTTAACTTAGGAAACATATGAATATATTAATCTCGTGTTTTTCATTATGGCTCATTTGATCAGATTGGTTGATTCTTATGGTATAACATCGTATTTAAATGTCGAGAATTCTGTAAATTATTGTTCAATCGACTATATAACTTATTTCAATCGTTGTGTTGCCAACTGTGTTGGCGTCGAGGACACTTTCAGTTTTGGTACTCAGGGCAAACGGCTGCGCTGGTGTCCGATTCGTGCTCGGAAATGTCGCTTGCATGTCGGAAAGTTCGTTTATGGTTTAGCATTAAGTTGTTTTCGCATTTTCCTTTTAAATTAAAAATATTTTATTTAAATATTCCGTTAAAAAATATAGAAAATATTTGATTTCGCAGTCCTATGAAAAATCGCGGGGCTTTAAAGCCAACATAAGACTATTATTGCGATGGAACATGTCATCATGTGACCAGAATATGTTGAAATAGACGTCATGACCGGTTTATTGCGGGGAAAATCACGTTTTTCCAAGTAGTTCGCTATTTTTTATATGATAATTGGTTTGAAACTGCATTTTATGATTATCCAATTATAGGTACGTAAAGTGACAACAATCTGACTAAATGTTGCGAACAACAAATGTTAATGGAGGATGTGATGCCCCATAACATTAAGGTGGGGTGCGTCTTTTCAGATGACCGGTTTATTGCGGGATCGATAAAATAGCATGAAACTTGGTTTTATATGATTCAAATAAACCTGATATCTGCAATAACTTATCTAACAATTTATTTTTATACATAGACCCGAAACCGTCGTCTTAAATCGTGTACCCATGATAATGACATCATTTTATCTATATTTATATAAAACCTTAATATGTTATTCAGTTTTTCCTCATTTCATAAACACTTCTAAATATATTGACTTTCTCTTTTAATTTTTATCCAGTTTCCTCTGTTTTAGGCTTGTATGTATAGTTTTCATATAATGTATTAGCCGATTTACATATACTCTTAGCATTAAAATGTATAGAACACCTGGAACATATCACCAATATCAACTAATATTATTTTTTTCGGAAGAAAATGAATAAATAATGAAAATACCTAAAAATATGATTTGGGTATCAGCTCTCGAGAGTGATACTTGTATTGATAGCACAAGTGTTGCCTAGTTACGGGTCATTCATTGGCAGTCATAGTCAATTTCCGTTGTTGCTATATAATGCAGTTAATACCCTGTATAAATGCGAATATTACTCATTTCAGGGTGAATGATTCAATTGGTATTTATAAAATTTTATCTTTCTATTTTTTCATTGGATATCTGACAATATAAGTATGCAAAAAGATGTTTATCAATTAATTACATCGTCCCGCAATAAACCGGTCAGGCCGAAAGTTAGACCCCCGTGTATTTTAAATGAACATTATTTATTAACCGCCTGCTTTGCGGGGCTGATATAATGTCAGGTGTCAAGCTGAATAATGTAACTATTCTAAGATAAGGAAAAATAAATTTTGTGACACATATAAACAATTTCATAATGCATTATGTGCTTCAGAATGCTATTTTCCCCGCAATAAACCGATCAACCCTTCTAGTCAATGCTTTTGCGGGTACGAAAGGGGTTGAAAGGTAAAATTTGCGCTTGTTTTTATAAAAGCCCATGAACATTATACACTTCGTTGTGCACGACTGCATATGAACCTCGAAAGGGGTTTACATCCTGCAACTTTTCTTAAACTGCGGAAGTATCTTTTAAAATATATACACAGGTACTATAAGTTATATATATGAAAATCGATTTTCATGGACCTTATTGATTCGGAGTATTTAAATAAAAAAATAAATCACTATATTATCGGATTTATCAAATTAAGAATATTCATTCAAAGGTAAGATATTGATATAATTAGTATTAATTCAGTTGCTATACACAGCGAAAGAAAAAAAGAAAGTTGCATATATAAACGTGTCAATATCCCATGATGATATTATTTATTTTTTATTTGCTAAATATATAATGCATCGTCCCTTCACAATCCACCTTTTATTTCGTTTATGTTTAACCACACATTTTACATATGATATAACGCATTTAGGAAATACTCTGTAAACGTATATTCATATGCATTAAATGATTCAGATTCCTATCAAATAAAAAGAAACATATAACAAACAAGTATGATTTACTATCCATGATTCATTTACTATCCACAAAACATTACTCGATATCATGTTAATTGAAGATGCAGGAATCGAAGATCAAGAATTGGATTGGAGGGACGATAATCCTCATATGCCTGTATTTGCTGTTCTTTACTGAGTACGGGTTCGAAGAAATACATCACAATAAAAAAGTGGCATCCAATGAAATGTATTTTCATCCACCAGAGGTATGAATCACTATTTGCTTATTATTGAGATTTTTTTCAATTGAAATAGACAAATAATATAAAAGTTGTCTGCTCGATAAATAGCCTACTACATATTCAGCATCCGCTCTTAATTGAACACTTTGGGATGTTAATGTATTAGTGTAAGTCAATTGGCTGTTAAATAAATTAAGATGAATAAAACTTTATAAATCAATGTTAGATTGAAACTAAACTCAATTGTCTGTGCTAACTATAACTACTTCGACTTCAGCTTTCAGCAGACGACATTCCACAGGACCCACAGGGTGCCGTTGATCCTCAACTGAGTGAAAATGCGTATGAGCCCAAGAACGACGAATCCGACACACAGAATGATCCCAAATCGGATTCATGGTTGGAAGACGAAGAATTCATGAACAAGATGCCACAAATACCCATCAATTTGCACCGCGCAGATTTCGAGGAGGAATTATACATTATGGACGAAACATGGAAACGAGTTTCGCATAAACATTTCAAAGGTCCACGTGATTTCATACATGATGAGAAATGGGAACTGGAACATAAAATCACAGTCGAGAAAGTAGCTGTTAAACCAAAACCTAAACCAAAACAGCAAGATAACCATGTAAAACCACAGCCTACCAAACCTTCGGAAAATGAGGTCTCGGCTCGCGGTTGGCAGAAATACTCGCAGCACAAACAAGGAATCGCAATGCCTGCTAATGCGAGTCATTCCATTAGACACGGCGTGGGAATCGACACGGAGACGGTTGAGCTGCTGGCCCAGTTGGAACAGGAGGTGGCAAGACTGAGGGGGCAGCTCAATCAAATCAACGATGAACACCAAGGTAGGCATGTATGGGTTTTGTAATGAACTGATTGCCTGCAAATTCATCATTATTTTTCCAAGGATATATGAATTAACGACACAAGATCAAATATATAGCAATTACGATTAGATATAGCTCAACCAGCCTGTAATACTACCATATCCACTCGTGCTTCATATTAACATGCATCTTAACAAATTGATACAATTCTTATCGATTAGTTTTATAGCACTAATTATAAATGTGAATTTATTGGTAATTATAATACCACATTTTTAAATCAAATACATCATCTGGTAGGTGGTGTAAACGATGCTGTACTCAGCGCCAAGTCAGACTCCAAAGTGCAGACAGGAGACGTGGAGGAAGAAGAGGAAGAGGACGGACCTTTGATCACGGTGCTTAATGTCGAGGATGGGTCGGTTGTATCCAAGTCGGTGGATACACTCACCAAGTTCGTTGGTAACACGGTAAGTTATTGATTATGTCTAACTTGATTAACGACTATAGAAATTTCGAATAATTTAAAGGTTTTCTTTCAAAAATAAGAGGTTTAGAAGTGCATGTTGAGTAGGCCTATATATCCCAAATTTATGATTATTGCTAACGAATTCAGCTTAAACCAAAACACCAAAACCTATGATTAAGTTTTAATCAAGCCTTTTTTATTAAATTTACAGCCTGCTCCAGTATTTTTGAAGCAATTCAACAACCCTTGTTTTATCGAGCAAATCAACGAAGAGACAACGAAGCAAAAATACATTAAGAAAGTTATGCGTTCGTGTGAGCGGCTTCGGTCATCTTATCCGAAATTCGAAAAGGCCAAACAGGTGACTTTGTCTTAATTATGCTATGATCAATATTTTGTAAATAATGAAAGACTAAGTATTTTCAAAAAACAATGCAAAACGGAAATTTCGACAGATTCATTAATAAATGAATTTAACGATAAAATGAGTGATACATTGATATGGCTTTATACACATATTGCTTTACAAACTTGTGTTTGTTTGCGTGAACGCGGCCTTTTTAATTCGAAATCATTTTGATTTTTCATATTGTGGTCCAGGTGGTAAGCGATGTGCCAGTTCAAGTCTTCACCCAATCAGGCATCCTGGATGGAGATTTCAGACTCAGGTGTATTCCCTATTTTTATCTGCTTGGATTTCCAAAATGTGGAACAACTGATCTACGATCTCGCCTCATGCTTCATAATTATATCAAGGATGCCGTTTGTAAGGAACCTCAGTTCTGGGATAGAAGGAGATTTCAAAAAGGTAAGGCTATGGGCTGATCCATATCTGGAAAATGATTTATCATACATGTACATTGAATAAAACATAAATACATTTTATCAAATGATATAATTGTTATTATCGCTGATAGTGAATGGCATAATTCTATTCCATTAATAACATAATTGAATGTTATTGAATTATTCTTACAGAAGTAACATATGCGGATTATTTGGATTTGTTTAATTTGGGAACGCAACGCATCTTGAACACAGAAGTTAATGGATACAATCCTATGATTTTAGGTAAGCTTTTAAAGTTTGGTTGAGTTTATCCGACTATCTGAAAATTTGAAGCTTGGATTTATATTCTAGCATATTCTATATTTTGGCAACGATAAAAAATGTTGTTTCATTTCAAAGATACCTACTTAGTTTGACGTTAAAATAGTATTGATCACTTTCGTAGCGATGAAAAACAATTTTGAATTGGTAACAAATACATCACTGCACCATAATTCCATGACATCGTTTGCGTTTCTCCCTATTTGTAGGTGATTTTTCCACTCGCACCATCGGAAATGAGTATTACTGGGAACTATATGAAGGCAACGCAGGGTTACCCGAACCTTCGGTTTTGAGCGCTAATGAAATACATCATCTCAACCCGAACACCAAATTCATCGTGTCCATGCGCAATCCAACTGAACGGTAAAAGTCATTTTATGATATGATATTATTAATTAGTTTCCATCTGTGAAACTGTAATATCTCATGTTGCACCAAAATAAATATGTTTTGCTTTGATAACGTACTTAGAAACCGTTCTGGTCTTTCACTTTCATTTCAAGGTTTGCAGTTACTCGAATTACAGATCAATTTACTAATTTGATACAATTTACTCGATCAACAGGCCAAAGTGTCCACATTCTTATATATCATGTTCTTTTTTTCCGATTTAACTAGACTATACACTGATTACATGCACTATCCTAATAGATATTCAGTAGACAAACGTTCCGGCAATCTTATTACTCTTTATTTTCTTTTTCGTTAGACTCTACTCTGACTACATGCACTTCTCCCACGTGTCCTCCGAAGACTTCCACAGTCACGTGGTCGCCTCGATCGAGTGGTGGCGCGCATGCGTCAAGGCGCATCCGCTGAGAAGATGCCTCTATGGCCAACCTGCTGACATGCCGCCGCTTGATCCGCCGGGCAACTATTGGAGCACAGAGGCCACGGTAAGAAAACAATGTGCTTAGACCAGATAGGATATTGATGTTATGTAATTAAAGGTTGATATACGTGAGAGAGCTGCCGAGAGAATTTAATGTCATGTGTAGAGAATGTTCATCTGCAAACCTTTACGAATAGGAAAGCTTTAAAAAAACATTTCACAATCACTAATTTATATACAACGGATTCATTTGGATACTTATTGGCCAGCTGCAATCAGTTCAAAATCAATAAACTATATGTAAATATCACTCGACCATGCAAACAAACATATTTCTTTATTGTAGGCGCAGATTCGAACTGGATTTTACTATCACTTTATTGTCGACTGGCTGGAGGTTTTCAAAAAGGAACAGTTTCTATTCGTTGAGTTCAAAGAATATGTGGTCGACGAGGCCGGTTATATTACTGACGTCATTTTGCCTTTCCTCAATATGGGTAAGTAGCATTAAAACATTTCTTTTCATTATATTTATTATCATCAACCTTCTTGATGCAGTTAACAGTTGAAATTCGATTTGTTTATGAACTCTTCATAATCCAAAGCATTGAATCTTCCGTTTTTGCTAATGTCATCCTAAAATGTTCAAACGTATTCTAACTATTTGTCAATTTTAAAAACAATGAGCGTTGGTGATTGCAACAAATATATGTTTTAACTCTAGGTCCACTGTCAGACCAAAAGGAAAAGGCGGCGGGGCGCACAACCAAACTAAACGCTCGAAACACGCACTCGGGCAAAGCCAAGATGGACATGCTTCCGGAAACGAGACAACTGCTCGATCACTTTTATTCGCCCTTTAATAATAAATTAGCAGAGCTTTTGGGAGATGATAAATACAAGTGGCATATCAGGGACAATTAAACATGTGTGGGCATTTTGTTGAATTTTGTTGAATTTTGTATTGTAGTTGTCATGTCTTGTACGAGTACATAATAAAATATATTTTTTTAATGCTCTATGGTGCTATTCCGTTTCGCTATGTCCGAAACTGACAACAAAAATGACTACATCTAAAGCCGAACTATGACAAGATATTAACGCTTTCTTATATAGCTGCGTTTGCCTTATGCAGATATATCATTAGTTTGTTAAATGTTAACAAGCTTGACAAAAGTAGTGCATTTTGAGTTTAATTTATGTGACAAAAAGTCAAATAAGTTATCTAATGATCTAATTATATTCACATAATTGCCAAAACAAACATTCATATTTATACACAGATACAGCACAGCTAATTTGCATACATTTCTAAGCAGCGTGGTGAAAAGCCACACGTTAGTAGGCAGCACTCATATTCCAGTGTTACTCTGGATTAACTAAAATACATGTAGATCCACATCTTCCGCAATATTTAGCATGTTTAACAGCCCATATTTCTTTTTCTATGTATCCTTGAACTACTTTTAAGCTGAAATCTGTATTGTCAAATGTTTCTTTGTATAAAGAACACATAAGAAACAGATAAGTAAGGAAAAATACCAACTTGTTCCAGTTTGTAACATTGAAAACGTGATGATATATCATTATAAGGATTTCTCCCGACTAAATTGGATGTTGTCTTGCGTTTCACATAGTTTCTATATTCTGTTACTATAGATTTAAGTTTTATTAATATGATATTTTAAACAAAATTTGTGTCTATTTTTGGCTGCGCGCAATCTGTTCGTGAACATCACGTTCAGTGCGTTTAATAATTTGTTTCACAATAGAAATATTGCTTTAGAAATCTCAGTTTTACTTCAAAGAGTTTGATTCCGATCTTATATTCAAAAATATATGTTTGAAACATAGGACAATGTAGTCCTGATTGGATGGGATAATCAAACGTCCCGCTCACTTGTATGAAGACGACACTATTAACAAATTGGATTTCGATTATTAAAACAATAAAAAAATCTAGTCTATAAAAAAAGTAGATTAAATAAGACATATTTTATAGGGATTATCCAGTGAGAAACCATGAAAACGGACGATAACAAGATTCTATATTAAAATCATTTTTTATATTTATGTGGAATGAATGATTTTCCATGAATATATCGGTACGTAGGCTATATTTCATATGATTAGTACACTTGTATCTCATCTCGATTTTTATCGGATAATTCATAAAATTGGCTACGTAATGGAAATTAAAGATGCAACTTGACGGTATTCATATTGTGTCTCAATCGATAAGTTTTTTTGTTGAATATATTTTTGATAATGATACATGGGTAAAAACACGGATTTGCTATCTTGAGATGCTATTTTAATAGCCGTTTTAGACACAAAAACCCATGCAACATGGATATCTAACCGATAAAAATAATAATGAATATAAAATTTGATTCTTTTGTTGAATAAATATGAAAAAGATTACAGCACATGTATGTTAAACCCGGTAAGTAAACCATATAATTGCACAAGAAACGCATGCTTTTTCGAGGTTGCTGCCTACCGCGTTTTGGCAGCAGCGCTTTGTTTACTACAAGTGCCGTACTGTATCTGTGTATAAAAATGCATCTGTTATTCAAATGTTTATTTGTGTGTATGAATTGGGGACAAACCTATCTAAATATGGAAAATAAATAATGCAGCTGCCTAATCAAATCAATTCTAATGTCTTAAATTGTTTCGTAGACTGATATGTACATGTATAACAAAAAACTTCCCGAACAGTGGATGCATGCAATCCAAGTGTAATTTGAAACGTCATTAAATTGATAAGTTTGCACTAATGTGTCACCAGCTGCTTCCTCTTTGACATTTGCATTCTGCTTATTGTCATAATAGACATGGAAGGCAAACACGCCTCATGAAAATCCTTGCTATTTCATCATAATCTCTGTGTCGTAGTTGAGACAAGATTTGATTAGTACATACATACGCCATTCTAATGATTAGGAATTATGTTTTTTTTTTTAAATTAAAGAGTGTATAATACAAAACTGTCAAACCTTTACAACTTCACCATGCTTTCATTGCAGATGATATGTTTTGGGAATTATTTTGGCCTATTATGATAGTCGTTTGAAATCGTTTTTTAGTTATCTTAAAGTTGCTTTAGTGAAACACAATAAAATATGAACAATAAACAAATAGTTTTATCATTTTCATTTTAAATCACCAAATCAATATCTAAAACATGAATATAATCCAAATGATAAAACGCAGTAATCAATATGCACTCAGTTTTTTATTGTTATTTTATTGATTGCCGACTCTTCCTGTGTAATCCAAAATTTTAAGGGTCACAGTTTATCCAGTTTTTCTTCCGCCAAAAAATGAGGAAGACATTCGGGATCGAAGGTCGATTTCCTATGTTTTATTTTGTTATCTGCTATCTTTTTCGTTTACGAAAACGGAGCAGATTATATTTTTGAGAAAATTTTAGTGATAAATAAAGATGCCATGATATTCCTAGCATCAATTAAAACATTTTACTGATATGATGTGGTTCTTTTTCATAATTTGGTTAGAACGTTTAGATGTGTGCAAAGACTCATTCATAGCTTTGGGCATTGACTTAAGCAATGTAAATTATCACAATAAAAGAATACAATATAAGACACTTGCAGTAGCAGTGTTATTCTATTAAAGTGAAAGCGAAACATTAATTTAAATTTATATTTAAATATATTTGCTATTCATGGATGTGGAAATCTCAATAAAATAGTACAACTAAACTGATCAAATAGAGAAAGAAAATACTCAATATTCTACTTTTTGAAAACATCCAAAAATAATTACAGTGTGCACTAATTTAAAGAAAAAGCTATAAGTTCATGGGAAAATGTTTCTACTCTATCACAGTTGAATCTAATTAATAAACTGAAGAATGAAAAAAAAAATACATCTCGAAAGGATAGTTCATGTACTTACATTTCAGTTTAGGTCGTTTCTTGTTTGAGTCTATTAAAAAAAAAACACGAAATAAACGAACGAATAAATGAAGCAAAAGAAGTGTGTTTGTCACGCCCACAATGAAAAGAGCTCGTGGCTATGGATCACAGTCTCTCTGCTTATGACATTGCCTTTATCCTGCCAGGTAACGAAAACGGGTTTACATGGAATAGTTGTAAAAACAAATCAACAGATGATATCTACGTGCATATAACTTAATTAAAAAATGCAAATAGCGCTTTTTAAAAAATGGTACTATTGCATGAACATACAAATGTATTATTGAGTCTTATATAATCTACATGCATAGAATATGTATTATATGTATTATAGCATCACAATTAGCAACAAACTGATCAGGTAAGCTTGTTACCTTTTGCATATATGTAGAAATTGAAAAGATGTTTACGATAATCGAAATTTCAGGGTTGCAGTGGAATTCAGACTTTTAAAAGAGGTAAGTTTCTCGCTAAAGTGTTTTATCATATATCTAAATTCGGAAAAAATCTGAGATAGAGAAACACAAGTCGACCATAAGCAAAATGTGTTGTTCGCAATATATTGAACACGGAAAGTGATTAAATATTTCTTGTTATTTATAATCCCCGACCCTATTGGTCATGTGCAAAGCAACCATTGATTTCACTCTTCCGAACTATTTCCATTTATAATACAGTCTACTTTTTTTTCGTTCAGGGCCTTGTCCGATAAGCAGAAGGAAAGCCTCAGTGTGGCCAGGTCCTCCTTCGAACATGACGGTTTAAATAGGAACAGGTCGCATCGCCCATATAACAGTATGGCCCCCATCACAAGGTGTGTGCTTTGTACTTTTTGCATTTAAGTCACTAAGCTTACTATAACAGGTGTACCCGACGAAAGATTTTTGTGTCTAATATGACTTATTTTGTTATGAAACGAATTCATTTTGCAGCTCAAAGTGGTGTTATATCATTCCTTTGAATAAAAAGCTTTATTCTTTGTTTACCAGCCAGGAAAGCCCAAAAATCGTTGCCAGCAAAACGCTGCCAGCAAAAAGAGATACCCTTCAATGCTTCGTGCCCATCTGAAAGTTCACCAAAATTAATATATTCCCATGTTTTAGCCCTAATTTACTCAAAACTGAGTTAATGTCATGTAATTATTGTATTTCATGGTCCTTATTTCTTGATATTAAATTAAAAGAAAATTTTCATTTTTGTTATATTCTGTTAAAATGCCAGCAAGGAAGATAACCCAGCAGAATAGATATTTCATCGAATAAATCGCTGGGTACTCCTGCTATATTACAGCTTTTGCACATGCTTGAATCAGTGACGCTGTTAACACATTGCCATGAACGATCTATTCGTCCGGGTCTGATCCTTTGACCCTTTTCAGTTTTTGTACACCCCCATTTAGTATTAATGTGTAATTCGTACAACCAACTTCATCGCGTCGTTAGTTTAACGTCACATACAGCCTCGAAGAGAAAATAAAGCTTTTATCATAAATGAAAAAAATGACAACGTCATCTTGGTACGGCTTTAATGTGAGCTTTGAAATACTTTTAAAAGTTATATGTAAGTAAATTATTGTATTAACTGATAAAAACTCGCTTGCGACTACATATGTATTTGTGCACGCTCAATTATGGCTGATCGGCATGCTCTTTATTCATGAAAAGTCTTTGTTATTACGTTTTTACATTATTATGTTTTAGATAATATCATTTTGAACAAGATAACGTGGAAAGTTTCTTTATATTCAACCTTTTAAATATAACCAATGGTGGATGAATAATATTATAATTAATTAGTAAATATATGTTGTTTAATTTATCAACACTATCATCATGTAATCAACATCAATGTAGCTGTATTGTATCATAATTGACCCGCGATGATAAATCTGCTATAGCATCAACAGTCAATCCTATTAAAACTCATAGATCTACTGAACTACCAAGTGGATGTTTTAAACAGCCGAACTGAACTGCAGACTACACATTGAAAATATTTCGAGTTTTTTCTTACAATGATAGTTTTTACTACATTCGTTATCGGAAAAAAACACGCGACTAGACACTCGTTGCCTTTTTGGGGATATCCTTAACACGGTTTGGTTTCTTGAGGATATATCTTGAAAAAGCGTCGATGTGGCCAGGACTTTTTATTCAAGTATAATTCATTTGAAGCCAAATGTGATAAATAAATAAAACTTCTTAGTGAAATGTTTGCATCGCCTAGCATGAATCTAATGATGCTTTCAAATTTTTGTTTCTTTTTATTTCTTGAGTGATAGATCTAGTGCGATATATTTTGTCTTGAATGTAAGATAGATGTCGCTTCAAATCAGATGCTATACTCTGCATGAAGAGGTTACTAAGTAAACAATGAACTTAACTCAATTATTCCTTCGGCTTCGGGTAATTAAAAACAAATTGATTGTTTTCCTTTCGTTTTTTGAATTATATCTGTAAAAGGAAAAGTGACATTTAAACTTTTATGAATAAATAAACATACTTCTTCCTTTTATGATTCAACTAAATAAAAATATGACATTTCATTGTTAATATTATTTTATGTAAAAATCGAAATTGATCATAATCGCTATATGTATTGACATATAACTGAAGTGAAATTGAATATATGTCACTTTACTTTATATTGAAAATACTTTAGCGCCTTATCTTAGAGGAAGCCATTCTAGCTCTTTTTGATGTTATACATTTTCTAAATAACTTAATGGATGATGATGTTACGAAAATAATTTCGATTCTTAATATGTCAATTTAAAGAATCCATCGGCAGCGTGAGTGGGTTCCAAGTGGAGTTGATATGGCTTCGAGGATGCAAGAGCACATACTGTCACGCCTGCTTGAGCAAGGACATCCGCAACTCTCCACTGACCGCCGATAGCAAGGTGCGTGGATTTCTCAATGTAACACTTACTTTATTACTTTTCTTTAAATGAAACGGCCAACTGAAAAAATCAATTTTATAATGTCGAATACTGTATGGAGGCATTAACTATCGAAATATATTCATATTTTCGTTTATTTAGAGCATGATCAAACCTGTAATTATCATTGAAATATATTTCTATCAAAGATTCAGTTTTCCTATACACTTGGCCCTGGGCCAGCCACGCTCTCATTTGTCGCTTCGAGTCTCCCGGCGCCACCAGTTGGCAGCCCGGCCGAAAGAGCCAACACGATCTCGCAAACGATTTACATCACTGAGGAGCCAAATGGTAATCATATATATAATAATTTTAAAATAACTTTACTGTTAAGTTATTAAAGAATATTACATTCTTTCAAACCATTTATACCGTAACTGGATGGACTGAGCACATTTCTTTGTTTACGAATGGATTTATAGTTTAAGATTGAGCCAATTTGGTATATACATGGTTTGAATATTTAAGAACAAAATAATTATATAGAATTCTATATTGTATATCAGGTTAAACACCTTTTTCTTGATGCCAACAGAATTCGACAATGGAGTGCAACTTTTCACTAGTGTTGTCCCGAGCGGCCTTAGTAACGACATCATAGCAACCTTCTCCGTCACATGGCATCGTTACGAAGTTAGCCTCGATAAGGGTACAGGGTCACCCTATCGTTACAGAGTCAAAATCTTAGAATATAAAATAACTGGTCAGGTAAGATATGAAATGTGGATTGCATGGACTTAATAATTCAAATCATCAAGCCATTTTGCAGTATGTGAACGTATACGCATTGATGATAATTATCTTTAAACCATTGGTACCTTTCCAACATTGATACAATTTTATAGATTTTTTTACGATGTTCAGTGAATCAAAACGACGAGCTGAGCTCAAACACTATACAAAAATAATTTTTGGAGAAGAATAATTATAAAGTAGACAATATTTAACTATCTTTTTTCAGTATCACAGAACTGCATTTTATCGTTTATGTGACGGTGTGTATAAAGTAAAGGTAATTATTTATATATCGTATGTATATTTACAATGCATAATGAGATCGTACCCCTCGTCATAAAAACCCACCATATTTATATAATATACAAAGGTTCATGTTATGTTCATATTCAAAGGACTGAGTTTTAAAAAGGTTCTGTTTTGTTTTTACTCTGCTTCCAATCAAATCTTATGCTACATGTACCTTTAAAGCTGTATAAATATAAAATATTCAAATGCATTTGCATTTGATACCAAATATGAAACGATGAAGCAATTTCATATCGTCCATTTTTTCGCGAAGTTCAAAATATAAGACATACCAATATCCCTTGATATCTCTCACAGGTTAAGGCTATCCCGTTCGACAACGAGAATCCATGTTGGATCGGAAGACAACCGGTCGAATGCAGATCGGTGACATCATATCGCATCAATGTAACCAATCAGGCAGGTCAGTAGTACGAGGAATGGATGTATGGTTGTCTTATATGATAGGTTGTCAAAATCTTATCAGGGTTGATTCTATAAACGGTATGAGTAGGAAGGAATATTGATAAGATTTCTATAGAACCATACAAAACATTTTGAATATTGTGTGCATGTACATGTAGCAGTTCTATCATGATAAGTTGTGTTAAATGTGCCGAAAAATGGCAAGTACTAGGCTATATGTGTTTAACATTTATTTTTCTGTGTTCATCATAAAATCATTCCTAAGATGATCAATTAATAAGAAATATGTTTTGTTATTTGTTATAGATTGCGACTGCAACGATTCCACAGCATACTGCACGCCACGCCAAAGTTACAACCCAAGTTTGTATATCCATTACAAATATGTCAGCAAACATTGTATAGAATTAACATGTAAATTCAATGTGCTCAATATCTACATCCATATCATATATGAGTATTATGAACATCTATAACATTGCCGTATCTGATCTGGGTATTCATACGATTGCAGCTCCAAAAACTGAATATTCGTCAAGCAGGAATGGCAACAACTTTGCAATAGCTCATGGTAAACAAATTTCATTGAAATGGTTTTGGTATTTGAAATAGATGTAGAAGTATGATGTAGTTATTTAAGTTCAAATAAAGTATCTTTAATTTTTGGAATAAATAAATCGATACTTATGCCATACAAAAAACTCATTTTAAATTAACTAGTATTGTTTTGCTAGAAAAGGCATTGTGGTGTCATGTTTTCGTGGGTTATACACCATCATCCAGTCTAACGCCCATTAGCTGACCATTTACATTTTATTTGCGCCCTAGCTATGCCGACAGTTTTAGTCGTCGGTGTGCTCGGTGGTTTTCTTGGCTGTGTGATTATCCTTATATTTCGGAGGCGACACAAAGGATCGACCGGTAAGGGCTTGTTCACACGGGAAGCGACAAGCGCCAATATACTTATTTGTTCTTTATAAAACTAGCGATGCTCTGTCGCCAGTTTTATAAAGAACATATAGGCATATTGTCGCGTGTCGCTTACATTGTGAACAGGCCGTAAGAAAATGGTAATGCGATTTATCGATAAAAGAGTTCGATACAATTACATATAAAATCAAAAATATGTAGTCAAAAAGTAGAGCTGCTAGCAAAAGCGCTGATACATGCTAGGGGCAGAAATAATTCTAGTTTCAGTCAAGTCATAGCAAAGGCACTAAGAGCACAAGCTCAGAAACACATTGCAAGACATCATTGCTTTGATATTTATTGAAATAATATTACACATTTATTTCGATTTATAGATCCAGAACAAACAGTTGACCCTTGCGCTGGTACCGAGAGCACTTCCATATGGGAGGAGAAGGCCAGTGACACTCTTGACAACCAGTCCTCAGTGCTTAGCAACGCAGGAACTATCCCTACAAATGGGCATCTCGGTGTCTCTACATTGTCATTGACAGAAACATCGTTTGAGAATGGACATGAACATATAAGTTTTATCCAGCATTTGTAAGAGCGGGGATCATAGCCATAGGCGTTGGTGTTGTTGATCCAGACTAAGTAGGAATACCAACAAGGGTCCTGTATATGGATTATTAGATAAATCTAGATTTATTAAATGCATTGATGGCAATAAATAAATATTACTTTTGTGTTGCAAAATAGTAAGAACAAGTAAAAGCAAAAGGTTATTCATAGGTCAATTTGTATTAAAAATGTATTTATTTATGGCTATAGTTTACAATATGCTGAAGATTTATTTTAGGGATAAATTCATTCATACAATAACACTTTCTTCGTAACAAGACAATGATAGGAAGGGGCAAAGAAAATAGTTGCTCCCGATATTTAATGGTCATATGTAAGGTGTTCGTGCCAGCTTAATATCTGTTTTTTTTTTTCATTTTGATAAAATTCTAGAAATCAAATCTTGACCGAAAGTTCTTTTTAAAAATAATATACATGTACATGTATATGATTTTTTTGTTATTACCAAATAACGGCATTCGTTTTCCTCCACCCTTTTTTGGCTCGGTGTAAATATGTTTTCATTAACTACCTGTAATCATGAACAAATATGCTGATTGTGTTTATAGACTAGTTAAAAATAATGTAATACCTCTATATAACTGTCATGAATAAGATTAGCCTAATGGTTACTTATGCAATGATTCATTCATTCATAACACGTGCCTTATTTAAAATAAGATACCATTGAACAAATAACAGTTTTGCTGTTATTTATGTTTTTGAATGAAATCATGAAATAAACTGCGTCAATGGTATTGCTTTGTTGTAACTGCTTGAGCAAATGTCAGCATGCTCTTTGGACATTAAAAACATTATTCAACCAACTATATGTTAAATAATATTTATTTATAAATGAATATTTCTCTATATTATCTTAATTTGACTTCCAAAGTATAACCCATCTACAATGTATATTTTCTTGTCACTTGGAAGTAATAAATAAAAACTCATCTGCCTCCATTCTATTCATAATTGCATTCACCCTATATAATGGCACACCTTTAATGTATCCATAGTAAGTCATCATTAACTTATTCAATCTGAACAGATATGGAGTTATTTATGGATTCTTCGCATAAAAGCAAGTGTCAGATTTTGGTTTTGCTCGATTGCTCCGAAGGAGTCATCCATTCATATGTTTATGCGATATCAAGTGTTTCCCACTCGGCAAGGGTCGTCCAAAGTACGTCTTTTTCGGACGTGACGTCGAGAGGACGACCTTATTTGGGCCCATGTGTAAGTTTTCCGGACGTCCTTT
>LQRL01114841.1:83540-93575 GCA_001703475.1 Hydroides elegans
AGAAAACTTACGCATGGGCCCAAATTAGGTCGTCCTCTCGACGTCCGATGACGTCTTGCCGTGTGGGTTCGTACCTATTCGGGCTCATTATTTCCATTTGAATACAATAATGAGGAAGATTTAATGAATGCCAGATTATTGATAAAGACTATGAATTTAATTGAAGGGGTATATGGTAAAAGAACATATAACAATTTCCAAAGAAATACCGGGCCTGTCACATATAACGTTTTGTATATAAAATAATAAATGAAACAACACTTAGAATTATACACATATCAACTAAAGAATGCCTAGGGTGATAAAATAGCATTGCGAAAAAATACCTTATTAATTTATTTTGCTCAGTGCACTTTTTGGATTGTCGGATTAATATGAACCACAGAACAACAACCTCTGATGAAAACAAATGATCGGTGCTAAGATGACCTTACGTTTAGCTTTATTATTATATGTTATTATTCCCAAAAAAAATACAAGTTTTCATTGACATTTAATCGGTGTGACTCAATTTGCAATATCCAATGCCCTTGATCTGAATATGTTATTTTCTCTATATGCACAGTATGTCCCAACGAATTGAATGTTATCTTAACTATGAATATCGGTTGGATCTGGATTTAATGGTCAATCACCTTCTGGCCATTGGACGAAAACACGAAAATAATCCTCTCTCAACCTCTTTGGTCATTCAATTTTGACTCGTTTGAGTTTACCACGAGTGCCTTCTCTCATTGTTATTTGAGCATATTAAATGTGTTGTTATATGTTATGAACAAAATAGGCGCAGATTTAGAGGGACAGCCCGCAGTGGGCAGACCCAGTACGCTTTTATATTTCATGCCAAAAAAATACATCGGCTTCCTTCGTTCGGCGCTTATATATTGTACATGAACATTTGATTACCCCGTTCATTTAAATGTTGAATCCGCGCTTGGAATTTTACTTTTTCAATAGAATTTTTGTATCATTCAAATTAATTAAATACATTTGATTTCTACAGAGTAGTCGTTCATGTAACTTTTCCCGAGTAACCATTTTGTGTAGAAAATCAACCTCATAGGAATGCTCGGCTTTCAAATTAAGCTATAAATGTTACTTGATTCGTCCACACAGATTGACGTCATATCTGGTCGAGTTTTATCATTATTTTATCACTAAAATCAAGATTTAGTGTATAAAATATGTCGTAAAATAGCAATATAGGCACATGCCGTTTCGTTGTTTCGACATTAAACACATAATCCAATAAGTACTGTGTCAACTCGAGCAAAAACTCTAATTGCTGGTTAAATACGACATTATGTAGTTTTATTTACATGTACCATGTTGCAATGAACATATACGTGCAACATTCAGATTAAGTGCCTAACCAAACTGTAAGCGACAAGCGGAATCGCTGCTAAATGGACCTATTTGAATGGACGCAACAACTCGCGATTCTGTGACATATGTCTGGCAACGCTAGAAACGGTTAAAAGTGCGATAAGAAAAATAAAATCTATTTATTGCATTATTTTGAGCCGCAAGGTGTGACGTCAGATTGTATCAAAATCCCGCTTGGTCGATCGCAGTTGATCGCTTTCAGTGTGGCCAACAATCAAAATCGCTCGGTCCTGCTAGTCTCATTTCGTCACCGGGTGAAGTCGCATATTGATAATAAGGAAGTTTTCAAGACGTTTATTTTCAAACGCTAGTTAATTATAGATGTTTGATGCTGTATGAAGTTTGTTGAAAAAAAAACGCAATTTTGATGTATCATTCTTTTTTTTTTTTGGAAAATGACGTATTATTATTAGCATAGCAGAATGATAAGTATTTCTATGTATAAATGTCAATGACGTAGTTATCATATTTTGTTATTATCAAAACGATGGTAAATATGCTCCATGGTCTTTATTTTTTTTCTGTTGATCCGTTTAATAGCGATATGACAATTTAGTAAAAAAAATATAGGAAATAAGACTTATATTTTGAGGTAAACAAGAATAAGCTTAAGACTGTAATTTGTAGACCTTAAAATATTTTTCATCATGTTTTCATTAAATGAGATCGGTGCAACTCGTGTTTCTGGAAAACGGTTATTTTCATTTGATCACATCGTAAATGTGTTTAAGCGTTTCCTAATTCATTTATCAGAAAAAAAAAGAATAACATTGCCCTGAAGTGTTGCGTCTTATATAAAAAAAAAACGATAAATAAATTCACAATGGTTTGATTTATAAGAATGGATTTTATTGAGTTGCTACATTGATGGCTGGAACCTACTCAGTTAATAATGTTTTCATATATCTAAATCTTGCTATTCAATCATACAAATCAATTAGCGACATAAACTCGCAGTGTTAAGACGCGTTTTGTCCTTAAGACCCCCGCCTCTTGATGTTTCTGCTCACAGTGAATGAGTATAAACAAGGATCAGACGATCTTTCCTGGAAAGCTATTTAATGGAAAAGTCCGATTAGCTTGGTCCACTGCGGCTTATGTCCCGATGCAAGGAAGAAGGACTCTTGATTAGGACCTTAGAACAAGCGAGACTTTCAATGAATTAAGTGCGAAGACATTTTTGTGGATTAGTTGATGGTAAAACAATGCAATATTCTTGACACATAATATTACGTGCCGACTTATAAATTGTTCTAACAAGTAACGAAGGAAACACTTACTTCTGGATAGATATCCTTAAAAACGACATCAAATGTACAATTATTTAAATTTCGGAGTAGCAAATACATAATTAAAATCGCACTAAATAGTCAAGGCACATAGCCTATATTATTGTGTTTAACGTTATTGGATAGAATAGTTATCACTCTTTATCGAAGTTGATTTTTTATATAAAAAAAGTGATGGATGCTTCAAGACGAGTATCGACGCTACAGCCACCAGGAGATGTAAGTCGCATTTCAGGGATTAAATGTTTTGATATAGACTTGAATTGGATTTGTTTGATTTTAATTTTAATTCTAGATAACTTGAACTGCACATGTAAAGATATTTGAACATGCACGTGACATTCATACACAACGTTTTTTAAAAGGAATATCGTGATTATAAGGACATTTTCGATTATCAAAAGCCGAGGCACCTATACAATGTTTGAATTAATTAAGTTGATCGATTACTTTGGCCGACTAAATTAACAGTCAATTATCAAAATTAATAAATCTTGAATAAAAACGAACTGTATAATATCTCAAAACATTAGACAGAGAAAATACAAATCATTACTACATTGTAGTAAAAGCTTTTTATTTAACAACATTACGTCTAATATGTTTAAAATCTTAAGAATTTATTTTGCTATTGCCAAAGAGCAATAAGATTTTGTTATAGTTCATATGGCTATTTAGCCTCTACCATACCAGTTAACAGTTTCAAAATTGCATATCTTTACTCTAAACTCAAAAACGTGAGATATTGCATTATAAATAATAAAAACATATAATTCTTATTTTATAGTTTATAGTGTACTTATAATATTTGTATGGCACAATGTAAACATCAAATTGTATGGAGTGCAATCTTAATAATGTTTTGATTGTGTTTTATATACTTAAATGAACATTTGTTTGATATTGCCGTGTGAAATATTTTGTTATAGCAAGACTCGGTGGGAAGAAGACGTTCTTCACAATTTCAGGATGTAAGTACATGAACCTCACTTCATATAGTGACATGTGCAAAACGTGTAATATTGAATGGTTTCTGGACCTGTTTACGGTTGCTAAAGACGAAACATCTTTAATGACAGAATCATTAAAACCATTTTTGGCGAGTCGCCACTTAGGCTAAGCTTGAGCTCTCTGCTATCTGCTTTAAGATTACAGCACCGATGCCAAGCTCTGAATCCATTCGTTTTTATTTAAACACCAGCGTTTTGTTAAATTATATATTTTTGAAATATTCAAAATATATGATAAATGACTAATTTATCATTTCGGTTGATCACGCGTCCTTCCGCGGATGTACTTCTTGTTTTTTGAAAATGTACAAAGAAAGAACAATAGTCCGTTGTCAGCCGAAAGCAATTGACATATTCTTAGAATGTTTTTGTTCAGATTAGCGGTATTTCTCAAGCGATGATAATGGAATTATAGATGTTTGTTCTTACTCCCGGTAAAGCTCAATTATTGTGACAATCGTTATTAATGTCATTGATACGATTGCTTCATTATTCCTTGAGTGCCCTTAAACTCAGGTAACTAACTGTAAGATTGTATTATATCCAGACAAAAATACCGAATCAAAATACAATTCAATTAATGTCCTAATCGCTATTCAAATAAAGCATATTTATAGTTGTCTGTATAGTCAATTGTATTCCGCATATACAATCCTATGGTGCGGCCAGCGTCTGTGGAATTTATATTGGCATAAAATAGAGTAATTCCAGTGGAATTAATACCGCTGGGTTAAATGTATTTCATACCAATTAAAATTCCGCGGACGCAGACGCAAAGTGCCGTTAAAACAATATTTCGGTTAACTGTTGCTTTGTTTATCAAAGTAACGCCCACCTGGCCATATTTTTAATTTCAATTAAAGTGACACAAAACCTTTAATATTAAATACATTATCTTGTTTCTTATCCCTGTATACTTCATCTCCCTTTCCCCCACTTTCAGCTAGCCAAGCGTCGCCAGTCCCAAGCTGTGGGCCCGGGCTTCGGCATGAATGCACGGCGGAAGCAGTCGGTGTGGCGCGGATCGGTCTCGGAAACGAGCGCCACCACGCCACAGGCGCAGGTCAAGCCCATCATGGAAAACACCTATAGGTAAGTGGTAAGAGGGTATGTGGTCGGTGGTATTGTTTTGTGCGAGCATCCTTGTCACGTTCATCACGGAGAGCCAATTAAGGTCCTGTACTATATGGGGGCATTGTGGACATAGCATATTATGCGCTCTTGAATTGTCCTTTGCAGGGAGGGACACTATAAACGGATGTCAGACAACTCACCCAAAAACCAACTCACCCAAAAACCAACTCACCCAAGTTGTGACCAACTCACCCAAGTGCTTTGGTCAACTCACCCAAATATGTTGGTCAACTCACCCAAGTTTTTGGTCAACTCACCCAAGTCAGGCGCGGATCCAGAAAATGTTGAACCGAGGGGCGCAAACAGTATAAATTATCAGACTGAACCCGGGGGCGCAAATTGATTTTTTGGTCTTACATATAAGCGCGAACAGGGGGGCGTGCGCCGGGTGCGCCCCCCTCTGAATCCGCGCCTGCAAGTTTTTTTATGTCTAGATTTCTTTTGAAAATATTTTTCTTGTTAATTGATGCCAACTGGCTTTGTATTTTGTTGTTTTAGAGTAGAAAACGGTGTATTTTGATGTTTTAAACTTTTCTCCACTGTGTTGTTTTATTACAGATATATATATCGTTTGTAATCGATGAGATATGAAAATTATGGAAATATCTTTTTCAAACCTGTAATTTGATCATTTTCAAATAGAACGACTACAGTTAAAATTGTAAACGTTTCCCTGAGCACAGATGTTTCCCTGAGCACAGGCGGTTATTTAAATTGAACAATATTAGCGCGTGATCTGCACCCTGGGATCATCGCGAATCGATGAGCGAACGCGGATTAGATTGATCCCCTTGCGTAAGTAATTCGTAAGTAATCTGGCAGCATAAATCAAAAACATAAAATACGAGATGAATATTATGCTCGGTAGAGCATATAAATCTGCTATCTTTTTTTATGCGAAATAAAATTGAAACCTTATTTATCTAGACCATATTTGCATATTAACATTTGTTATTCCATGCGAGTTCTAACATATATGCTCTCTCATGCTTGTTGCCATGGAAAGTCTATCCAAATTATCTTTCTTCACTTAGACTTCTAAATAACAATACCCTTTAGTGCATGCATGTGCTTAACCCAAACAGCAAAACATGAGAAGGGCTGTCCCTACACTGCATTTGCACTTTGACGCAATCATTACGTCATATTTACAACGACATTGCCCGCCTACTCAGCTTCCACTCTATTGAATATGTGTTTTGATTGACGTGTGTTTAATGGTATACCAAGTCAATGTGTATTTTGCATTGCTGATTAAAGGCAGCCAATAAGAAAAGACAATATAAGGTTCAAGGGTCAACTTAGCTAATTAGCATAATGTTATGCATTTGAGCTTTACAGGGATGTCGTGAGATTCGACGTCGCTGACACCCAAACATTTATATTTGCCACGTTTATTATAAACCAAAACAATTTTTCACAAGTTTAACCAGCCGATAAATAACTTCATGTTATATGTTACATTATGGTATACTTTTGATGTTAGTTCATAGCCTTTAAGACAAAGTTATGCGGGTGACAAATTTCGCAAATAAAAACGGACCAAAAATATAATCTGCTCCGTTTTCGTAAACGAAAAAGATAGCAGATAAATATATCAAATAGACTATGCTTCAAAATTAATTTCCAATCAGAGTTTATTTAATAATAATTGACAACCATTAAAACAATTATTTAATTTCAATTTCGATTTTTAAATGTTTTATATTGCTATTTTTATCTTTTCATGTATATATCATACCCATTTAGTAATAAAATTCGGGCCCTTAAGTATTTTTATGCATAAAATAATTTGGGTGAGTTGTCCAAAAATTTGGGTGAGTCGTCCAAAAAACTTTGGTGAGTTGACTTAAAATTTGGGTGAGTTATCCAAAAAACTTGGGTGAGTTATCCAAGAATTTGGATGAGTTGACCATTTTTTTGTGGGTGAGTTGGTTTTCGGGTGAGTTGTCCTGCTCCCACTATAAACGGATATCGGACAACTCACCCAAAAACCAACTCACCCAAAAACCAACTCACCCATGTTGTAACCAACTCACCTAAATAGATTGGTCAACTCACCCAAGTTTTTGGACAACTCACCCAAGTTTTCAAAATTAAAAGAATACCTCGGAAACTTATTTTTCGCTTAGATATACAATTTTAATTAGCAAAACTATGCTATAAAGTCGCTTAGTAACTAAAGACAATGGATCTGAGATTTCTATTAAGCATTTTGCGCTCCCCAGGAAGGTGCGCATACGTTCCTCTAATTGAGGCAATATGATATCGCTGTAATCTCGAATGTTCAAGGAACATCTATATTGATATTCTAACATAAATGTATATCAATGCCAATTGAATGAGAAAAACATGATATATTGTCTTATAATATGAAAATATATTTGGTTGACCAAAAAATTGGGTGAGTTATCCAAGGATTTGGGTGAGTTGACCAATTTCTATTTGGGTGAGTTGGTTTTTGGGGTGAGTTGTCCCGATACAAATATAAACCCCTTTATTGCGAAACACGTATAATCTGTGCTGATAAGAAAGGAGGGTATTGGAATATTGCGATTCATAAGTTAGGCGGGGGTGTAATTTGCCTTTTTAATTTTGACTTTATGTGATGTTTTATTTGTTCGTTATTAGTTCTTTAGTTATATACTGTCCAAAAGAAGTCAAGCCCCCCCTCCAGTTTTTACCGTTAGCGTATGCAGAAAAGCACACTTTTAAAAGTCGTGATTAGCATTGAAAAATTAATTGTTTTTCATTTTTTCTTGTGTTACTCCGTACGTCAATATGTAAAGTCTACCCATGGAACCAATTGGTAAAAAATGCATCAGTTCAAACCGGCCACTTTTCGGCAAATGTAAGATACCCCGATTGCCATAAACATCAAAATGGCAGATAATGTGCCTCCAATTCCATCGTAAATTAGCCCACTTAAACAAATCCAATCACAGCAAAATTAGCCAGTGATACATTTAACATCTTAGTAGACAATAATCGGAATCAAAAACTATAAAGCGATTGGTTTATCAATACAAAACACAAGTTTTAAAACTGTGCACTTCTGCATATTTTACTGGTAAAAACTGGAGGATGGGGCTTGACTTTTTTTGGACAGTGTAGAATGAGGCAATTATGTTAACAGCGTCTTCCTGTGATTTTACTAAATCAGATTTCTTTGAAATCACTTTGTTAAAAATAATTGTGTTTTAAGAAATCTTTGAAATTTCGGTTATACATGTATTAAATTTTGATAATGAATGAATCAATCAAATAAGTGTTAATGCTCAAAAATATATATCAAATATCTTAATGTGCGTATCTTATATACGCCCTCACAATATGTCTGTCAATGTGAATAAAGCATAGTTTCGTTTCATATTTAGAAATAATAAACTATTTCCAAGTATTTTGTGATTTCTAGGCATGAACTTTGTTTAAAATGTCTGAAATAGCTCTCAATTATAAAAATCACTATCATCATAACTTAAAAACGAAATAAGGTTAAAATGACACAGACTTGAGACGATAACATCATAATATATCGATCTATCAATATGTAATTGGGCGAGATATTTCGAATAATTAACGCGTGTGAAACAAAGACACGGTGTTGAATGATAACCCAAAAACTGATTTACAATAATGGATTGCATAAAATAGGCATGATAGTAGTTATATGTTTGGAAGGATATCTTTTTAAAATATGAAACTGAATATTTTTTTGTGTTTTTTTTTTGCGATAGTCTTACAATGTTCATTTATATATTCATCTGTATAGCAATCTAGGTTATTTCATAACTGACCATTTTGAGCTAAAATATTTGAGATATAAAATAAATATATGTATCGATTGTTTTTAACGTATATCATAAATGTCCAAATACTGCCAAAATATCTTACATACCCTTTCTACTCAACAGAACGAGCCCCTTGAGCCAGGAGAAATTCAAATCGTACGAAGTCGAAACGGTCATCAAAGCCGTCCTACGTCGCTTTCTTCAGGACGTCAAATACGACCCAGAGCGGTGCGCGCAACTTTGCAAAGACATTAGCCAGCAACTCACGCACGAGATCAAAGAACTCGGCTTCACGCGGCACAAGATCATAAGTCACGTGATCATTGGTGAGCAAAAGGATCAAGGGTTCAAGGTCGCGTCCAGGTGTCTCTGGAATCACACAACGGACTCGTACGCGTCGGAGGAATATCATAATGGTGATGTGTTCGCGGTGGGCACCGTGCATGGCATGTATTTTGAGTGATTGGGTTTCTTTGTGGGGGTGTTATGGAGAACTTGTGGTCTTATGACTATGTGATTGTGAGTTTTGTGGGGTGGTATGGAGAACTAAAGATTATGTTCTCTATATTTCTACGATATTTTATATGTGTATATCATAAATGGTATGCACAATGTAATGTTCGATCTGCTACCTTGTTAACCTCAAAATACATATATATGTTAACATGTGAAAGCAAAATCAGATGTATATAAATTAAGGCTCGCAAAGCAAAATAAGATGCTTCAAAATATAGGACGCCAGTCAATTCCTAGAAATGTCATGTTTCAAAATGAAACAAGTATTTATTAAGAAATAAAGATTACATGTATGCTTAGTCTAAAAAAATATAATCCCCTCTAAATATAGATATATGATATCTTAAATATACATGTATATTGTGTGTAGCCTGTAATGTATCCTAGCTTTAATTAAACATATCTCTATGTATGTTCTAATTTTGTTGTATAAATACATATATTTTTTATCTCTTTTTGTGATTTTTTATATTACATTTCCTGAAAACTTTCAAAAAGGAGATTGATTACACATTATTTTGACATAACATCTATATGCGAAATTTTATAAGGCCGGGCAACTATAAATGCTGTTTGGTGATTTAGTTTAAATGTTTCCGTTTCACCTAATTACTTTATTTCAAGGAAATTGCAAACAACTAAATTATGTTTTAATCAAGTATATTATGAAAAAATCATCTAAACATTTGCAAAAAAATTGCACTAAAATCCAATAAAACATATATATTTTGACATTTTTCCACTTAATTATATTTTCAACGAATATTTATTTTACCGTATCAAAATGTGTACATAAACATTTAGGCCCATGTTAGGGCCTGTTCACACGGGACGCGGCAGGCGGCAATATACTTATATGTTCTTTATAGAACTTGCGGCAGAGTCTATAAAGAACATATAAGTATATTG
>LQRL01114852.1:0-22170 GCA_001703475.1 Hydroides elegans
CCCCCCCCCCCCCCCCCCCCCCCCCGGGGGGGGGGGGTTGGTCCAGAACGAAGGTTCGTTCTGGACCAGTTTGGTCCAGAACGAACCTTATTCCCCTACTTAGCCGTTTTCAGAAATCGGCTCCCATTCGCAGCAGTGTGCATATTTAGGAAAGATGTAGATTTTTGCAATTCGGAGCGTAGCTGCAGCTTGAGAACCTACATTTCAGTCAGAAATATTCGTCTTTCAGAAAATATATTTACTGAACTAAATGTAGACTTTATTAGTATGAAAGAGCATAACATTGTTGTCACAATTGTTGAAAACGGTGTTATTCGATTTCAACAGTACCGTAGCGAATATATTGATCATTATGAAAGTTTCGTTTAGTATGCGTTTGTCAAATGTGAACAAAGTTTATATAATTATGGGACGTTTTGCTAAATGTCATCATTTAAATTATCAACTCATATCGCCTCGAACATAACCGAAGAAGCGTCGCAAATAAAAGACGACGTCAAAGGACGTTGTTGTGGGTTGTTATTCACGTCGTAGTCTAGAAAAAAACGGGCTAATGGGACGTGGGGTGTCATAGTGCTATTGCAACGACGTCAAGGTGGCATCACATAATGACCAAAGTAAGTTAAGACCCGGATACAGATATATGACGTTTGGCAATGTATACGCAAAGTCAGACCAAATATAACGTGTTCAAAAAAAATAACGCTCTGGTGGGTGTTTGGGCCTATAACTTTTTAATGCGTGGATTTTCAAAAATGAAATTTTCACATAATCAACTTCAATCATTCGTTATTCAGAAAATGTAATTATATTGATATTAAGCATCTCACCAACATCACAATTAAATGATATTCGATGACGGGTGACAATGACAAATTCACATCAGGCCTCTCTTGCATAAAATAAGCGATTTTGAAATCGCAAGTTGGTTGCGATTTTCAATGTTTTCATCGTTGTTTTTCATTTTAAAGACATAATCAAATCGATAATTTCGTTTCCCAATAAATAAAAAAAAGTGAAAATTGCGACTAGCGAAATTATGTACCAAGACCGTAGTGTGAGTCTTAATCTGTATGCTTGGTATATCCCGTCGGAGTTTAGGCAAAGGAAAGGTTGATTTATCAATTCAGGTAAATCGATTGATATTTCGTCAAATGGTATATCACGTTTATCTTCCTTGCTATTATTAAAATGTTGGTATAATTCTCATTAAATAAAAGGGCACTGTCATATTAATCATTGAGAGAATTTAGACGGGTCAAATGTGTCTATTAGACTAGCGATGAAAATGGATTGCATACTGCTGTCAGACAATAATAATATTGCGCTTACTCCAATTAATTTAAAAGGAAACCTGTGATTCAAGGAAGATTAAAAAACATACCAAATTAATAGACAATGACATTCAACAAATTGAACTCACATAACGCACCAACCATGCATTTGATACACTTAAAAACTCTAATGTGTAAAAATGTATTGTCACCCGTCATTGAATATCGTAATATTGTGATGTTGGTGAAAGTGTAAATACCAAGTTAATTACAATTTGTTAATCAGTATTGATTGAAGTTGATTATGTGAAAATTTCATTTAAAAAAGTCAACGCATTAAAAAGTTATAGACCCAAACACCCACCAGAGCGTTATTTTTTTTGAACACGTTATATCCCTTCTCAACTGTTCAACTATTGATGTCGCCTATACAGTTGGGGTCGGAGATGGAAGGATCCCAAAAACTAATTTGTGGCTTCCCGTTTTACCATTTCATATGCTTTAAGATAAGGTTGATAAGGTCTTGTCTATATGAGATTTCAAATAGACGCATCTATGAGGTTGGAATCGCAAACCCCTTTGAAATCAGGAGACCTAAATGAATTTGTCTGTGCCAAAAACATTTTTTTTGCCGAATATTGCAATGCTTCCAAGTAGAACATTAGGATTCGATTACATTTGATGTTTTACCATAATCAGACTTCGAATTTAAAAGTTTATATACCCGCATCTATAGAGGTCTACGACAATTAGATATGATGGTCGATGATGATCATCAAAATTCATACGCCTGTAGTGGTTTAAAACTATACAATACAGGCATTGTTTCTATCTAATCAGCATCTACCTGATATGATAGAAAACTTATATTTCTGAATGGTTCTAGGGTCAATGCCCAAAATATTGCTAAGAAATTAAGTGCATTAGCTGTAAGCCTCTTGAAATCGAAAAACAATCAGCATAAAATACTGAAATATTCAGTTGGGAGGCGAACGAACGCTGGATGGTGCTTAATCAGGAGTACCCGACGATTTATTCTGTCTGCTGGGAAATCTTCCATGCTGGCATTTTCACAACAGAACAAATATGATTTTTTAAATAAACGTATTTCTAGGAATAAGGTCGATAAAATGAGATTTGTAATAAATTATGTTTAAAATACTATTCCAGGTCTAGTTTCTGAGGAGCACGATACATTCTATATCGCATGGAAAAATGAATCTATTCTCGCTGGCAACGGGTTTTCAGCGTTCATTGCTGGCAAACGTAGAATAAAGTTGTTACATTAAGAAATGTTATTTAACCCTTTTAAGATTTATATGAATCCGTTTCCCAACTAAACGAGACATTTTAAACCAAATTCAAGGTAAGTTAAGCCAGCGTCACCAAAACGTCGGTTTTAGTGATATGTGACTTCGTATGGGTATTTGGAATTCGTTTGACGTCACGATATTCACATAAGGGCCTTCATACTTAACTTCGAGTTGTTAAAAGGTATTGCATAATTATAAAGTCTATATAGCATACATATGCAAAGGAGTCAAAACGTCGTAAGACGTCGAATCATATCTGACCCTCATTTACCATGAGGAAGAGCCGCGGTTACTTGCCAGAAGTAGCTCATTCAGAATTTACTCACATATGTATAGAGTATAATTACAAATGTTTCTTTCATCTCCGAAATGTGCAATTGGGATTGTGGGTAAGTATGTCTACCTTTTGTCTACATAGAACTTATCATGAAATTAGATCTGAAGTAAGGTAAGCAGCATCTGACCAGACTTCATATAGTAAACAATTAGTACAATGAGTATTCAACGTTTTCCAAAGACATGTCTGGGGCCTGATCAATCTGGATGCGTTTCGTTGCGTTTACAAAACATGTTTCACCATACCTACCTTGAGGAAACTCAGAAAAGAACCTAACAGTCGCTCATTCATGTCCAAGGAATCGAAATGTTCAAAAAGTTCATAATGCGTTCAAATTGTTCAAAGGTTCAAACTATAGCTTATACATATCATTTCAAATATTTTTGAGATACATGTAGGTTGCATCAGAACGGATATCTTATGCTGAAACATTCCTTTTTTTAGAAAATATTTATGTAAATTAATGCTTTTTGAACATTTGAACATTTTGAACGGATTTTCTAACAAAGTAGGACTCATCTGAAAAACTTGCAAATCCACCTGTTATCAAGCATGTAAAATGGGTGTGTAATTTATTTAGATGTTTACATTCTATACATTAAGGGGTACGTTGCATTTTTGAACGTTTGAACGTTTTGAACGCCTTCACACACTAAGTTACAAAATTAATTTTGTATGGATAGTCTAGCTTCGACCAAATTGTCAGAAATACATAGTATCTTAATATGTCTTTTATATCTTAACTTTGAACATTTTGAACGTATTTTGAACGTTTACGAACATTTCACATCCTTGGACATACCTCCAGTCGCTTACAGTCCCTTCCGGACGTTTTGTTTTGCATTTCTACGTTCATTCAACGAGGCTCACCGAGAATGAAGTTGAGATGATAAGCTTTATTGACCCTTGATCTAAATTTGTTCTCATGGTTTGTCAGAATCTAAACAAATCCCTGATTGAATGTAAGAACATTCAGGAAAGAGAACAGAATTCGTCTATTGTTGTTTATGCTGTTGGCTGTTTGCACTTCAAAACGTTTCGCCTTACAACGATAATATCCTTTTCAAAGCATGCCTTTCAACTTATCCATTGATCCACCACACATTGATTACTTTGATGATATGCAACCCAATTATCTATTTGCCAAAAAATGAAGATTTTTTTTTATATTTTTAATTCACGATTTGTATATGATTTGCGACTCAGTTGCCTGAATTCTGAAAAAAAAAACAAGAAGCAAAAAACTTCTAATTATAACCCCATTATCTATTTGCCAAAAAGAAATGAAGAAAAAAGTTCTCTCTTTTTTTGTATTCAATACACATTTTATTTTATATAATTGCGACGTAAGTTGCATGAGTTCTGAGAATTCGGCAATGATTCGTTGAACTAACATTAAAGTAAATGAGTAATGCATATATTTTCGCTGAATATCAGTGCAACGTCGCGCTGAAATACAACGTCACGTTAACGTTTTTGCCGTTAGCTGCAATGACAAAATTACGCGCTGAATTTTACATTATACATCTTATTATCAACGTCTTTACAATAACTCTTTTTACTAGATACCCGGTAGGTTTGGTTTCAATAATCTGTTAATAATTGCACTTTATGTTCATACCAAGAATCGTTGCAACAAGCTGGAGCAATTGGGAATCGTAAACCAAAAGGCATTCCTCGCAATCTTGACTTCATATTTCTCATTAGTTCTTCTTCCATTTCTTTTACGATTTCTCAATTCTTTACTCACATCATACTCCTCATTTTCATAGGTTTTTATTGGTTTTCTCCCGAAATCAAGGCTTCTTCCCTGGAAGCAAGCACCGACACCTCTTCCCCCACCATAGGGCATGGCCACACGAGAAGAATTTTCAAGCTATTTATTAAACCATGTTTTCCAGTGTTTACCTTATGGGAAACTCTATCTAGAGTACAATTTGGCAAACACTAAGAGAGTTTCTGTGTTTCCTATATGGAACACATAACAAAAACATGGTTGGTTAGGTAAACAGACACTCATGTGACCAGTTCCGGAAAGCGCATGAGGCGTTTTGAGTTATCCATAATGAATTTATAAGAAACTACGATTGGTTAGAGAAATATAAAAGCAAAAGAAAAAAAGGCTTTCCATGTGGCCACACCCTTACAGCCATTCGTCTTGGATTATTCGACTGACAACGTGTAAGTAACGGCAAATGATAGCATGTCTCGCTCTGCTTGAGTAGGTTAGACTGCAATTGAGCCATCACTGCTTAAGCCAGCCTAAATCCCCATCCCTAGGTTGACTGACGCACACCATAGGGTTAGTGCCACCAAGTCCTCCCTGGTGGAACACTATTTGAGAAAAATACGCAAAGGGGACGTCTCCATACAAATGACGACGGTTTGATATCGATGGTGACATTTCAATATAAAGGACGACGTTTCAATATTCATGTAATTGGCGACCATAAAATATAAATGGCGAGGTTCAATATAAATATAGGCGTCGATATATAATTAGTTGGTATTTCAATGTAAATTTCAACGTTGAATATATGGATGGCGACGTTTAAATGTAAATGTTAACGTTTCAATATAAATATTCATGTGTCATTATAAATGGCGACGTTTCAAAATGAATGTCAACGTTTCAAAATGAATGTCAACGTTTCAAAATGAATGTCAACGTTTCAAAATTAATGTCGACGTTTCAATGTATACATTTAAGGACGTTTCAATATGAAGCGTCGTTATTATGAACGGAGACGTTTCAATATAATTGGCGACGTTTCAAAACGAATGTCGACGTTTCAATATAATTGGCGACGATTTCAGATAAATAAAGACGTTTCAATATAAATGGCGAAGTTTCAAAATGAACATCGACGCTTAAATATTAATGGCGACGATATCAGATAAATGAAGACGTTCCCATAAAACATGTCGACGTTTCAACATAAATAGCGATGTTTTAATATAAATGGCGACGTCAAAAATTGATCTCGACGTTTGAATAAAATTTAAATATAAATGCTGACGATCCAATATAAATGGCGGCGTTTCAATATTCTGATGTCATGAAACCTGTATATATATTAATAGTCCTACTAATTAAAACAAGTCCATTTAGTTATAGCCTTGAACCGGTTTTCAAACTATATATTTCGAAGTCACATTTTCAAAGCCTTCAACACAAACTCGCGTCTATGGCCATTTATACAAGGACAGTGACATATCTGGCTGCTCAGACAATGATTAATCATCACTCAAACTTAACGATGGCATCAAAAGAATTGTTAGTAGACTATTTAATCGAAAAGGCTTAAAACAACATTCTGTTGAGGCTTTAACAACATCATCGAACTAAAAGGGTGCCATTGCAGCCCTATGTCACTTGTATCACGTGCGCATCTCAGTCATTTCTCAAGCGTCACTTTTTATGTCTGGATTCATGTATCAAACGAACCCCCTATATGGACCCCGTAGCTATTAAAGGGTGGTCTGGAACTGGGTTGGTGTTACTGTCATAAAATGTAACGTACTATATTGTGGATCTAGGGGCCACTAAGTAGTTTCACTAAAATTGGCTATTAAAAAGTTCACTTTACATTTCTTTGATATTAAAATATCACAAAATATTAATATGAGTCAGATATACACTACATACCACTTTGAGCTTATCAATCTTACGGCGCTTACGTGTAAAATATACTCGACAACAAAAGAAGTGTCCGGTTGTTCAAATATCTGTAACTTCAAAAGTATTTGGTCGATTTTTATTAATTATGTACCAAATTAAACAGCACATTATGTAAGTTCATTTAATGAGATTTCACGACTCTATATTTGCTATCGACGATTCGGTGAACTCTTGAAAATGAACGAACGAAATAACGAGTAACAAACCCTCAAATATGCATTTTCATGGATGTTTGAACTATCTTGCCAGACATTTTACAGGTAATTGGTACATTTGGACTCTTTAGGTGCATATTCAAATATTCAAGCCAGTTGCGGCGATCGCTCGAGTTGACAAAATATTTTGCGAATGGTCGGACGCTAGGCACCGGAAGTGCCAGCTTTAGTACAATTGTTCAAAACAAATGTTTGAATATGTCCAATGCTGCCTTCATGAGTTTTGTAATGATGCATTAATGGGTTTACAACCGTTTTGGACATTACGTTTTGCTTATTTTCTGGTTATTTGGAAACACGATATTCATCGAAACATCACATTCAATAAACCTTTGTTAAATCCGTAGTTTAAGCTTTCCATCAATAAAAAAAAACAATTTTCGTGCATGTCTAAGACAACCTGATGGTCGATTTCCACGCACTAGCCTCGTAGCAATGGTGCGCGCAAGCGTATGCCTCGATAAACAGATCGACGTATTCTATTCAATTTTGGAGTGATTACGCGGCTAAAATGACCGTTTAACAGTTTTTCATAACTCGTAACTCTAGATTACAATGTTCTAGCCTATTTAAGGCGTATTCACTTAATAATCGATTGTTTGCGCGAAACCGCGCCTATATCGAGCGTATTTTCAATGCATTTCGCGACATCGTTTATATGGAAAACGAGAACAGCAACGGCCTTTTGGTTTATTTTTCCTATTCCGCACATCCTTGAAGATAATATTGACAATGACAGTTTTCGTTCGAACGCCCCGTCAATATAACCAGGTTAAGTTATCCCTTTCAAATTTTGCCGAGTTTATTCGAAAATTACGGCTAGACTATGGAGCAAATGGAATTCAAAGTGCATTTAACAGAGTTTAGTGGATATGAACTATCTTGAAATCATACCGCCTTTATTGTGTAATGTGATTAAGACTGTTTTCGCAGTTAAGCGCCAAAAACACTTTTTTCCGACATTTTTCGATGTGCGCTGCGACGCATGTGGCATAGAAATTAACTATATCTCACCGTTTATGAGTTACGAAAACTTTATACTATCTCTAGCACATAGCGCTTTTCCTCTCCTACCGATACTCATTGAATGATGATCGAAATCCATGTTTCTTAGCCCTTCGATAAAACGCACGAGATACTCATCAAACGGATTCCAGATTGTTAGGTTTGCGAGACCAACTATTATTATGATAACTGAAACTAACAAACGTGTTTTAATTGGTTCCACTTTTGATACAATGGAAAAATATTAACCTAAAATGACCGGACACTTCCTTTGTTGTCGAGTATACATTTAAGTGTTCCTTTTTGTCATAATTTTTATTGCTATGCCATACTGAAGTTGGTAAGGTGAATTCGGTTTTCTCACATACATTGTAAGGCCAGATAATACTATTCACTGTTCATTTGAAGTGTTACTGTTCTAGAGTTTCATTAATATAGATCAATATAAAAAAGGATGATTTCTTCCATAGAGTCTATCCATACCGCAAATATAATTCAATCCTTAGATAGGTCTATATGACCTGCTAAAGGAACAAAAGACTGATTGCTAGCAATGTTCTTGAGTTGAAAAATCTTTGTCTGGCAGATTTTCCAAAATGATTTGTTGGGATCGAGTAAATATGTATGAAACCATGGTAATCCCAGATCAGCCTAGTAATCAATTGCTTAAGATATTTATTACGGAAATATTTTTGATGAAGCTTCATGTGATTTACATGTTCATAATCACCGAAGCATGAATGTTAAAGACGCAACAGATAAATGATTATTTGATAACATGATAATTTTAACGACTCAGTGTCATTTTAGATTTTATTGAGTCATATATAGTTGACAAATTCCGACTACTTTGGCTAATACTAAAATTTCATCATATTACTCGAATCCTTTTTTTTCCTTTTCGAAAAAAATGACATTCATGTGCTCATTATAAACATTTGGAGTTCTTTATGTTATGATTTAATCATTGTTCTTTTTACAATAAAACGTAACGTCATTTAAAAACCGTACATTGCATCTCCAACACGTGAATAATGCATGCGAAAATACCTAATTTCGTGATTGTTCTGTGCGTTCATTTACGTCAGTTATTTTCGAGAATTTGCAGTTTACGAACTTAAATATAAATCCTTTTTTTATTCAGAAAATTAAGATTAAGTTGCAGATGGTGGTGTTGGCCCCAAGAGGCGATCGAGCAATGCTTGAGTATCTCTGTATCGTCTATCCAAGTACAATAAACTGTTTGTTTTACAATTATTTTTTGATCATAGACCAACTTATGAGAAGCTCGGGGTTTTTTAAATGCCCAGATTCGTTTTATGAGATAATATCGTGATCCCCAACCGGCAATTTGATTATTGCAAGTGTATGACGCGACTTTCGCTAACCGTGTTATAACATTTTCACTTATTATGGTTTTAAATGATTGCATAAAAATAGATTCGAAATAGAGTCTACATTTGGGCTTATTCAGCTGAAAAGTTTAATTAGGTCAACATTAGGAAATTAAGCTCAATAAGGTCAAAAGTAAAACCAATTCAGGCATATAGACAATAATTGCCAATCCATTTATATAAGCTCTGATTTATTTGGAAGCCATTGAAAGTTCAATCTTGATGCTTCGAGATTAGTTTAGTCGGGGAAGTTGTGGCCCAACATACTTCTCTATTTAAATGGAACACCCGATTAAAAATACTGGGAGCTTTCGGTAGTGTTTCCACATCATTCAATGAAATAATGGAATAATGGAAGAGCACCACATGAGATGTTAATAAGAATATTGTGAGTTACAATGGGTAGATTTTATTACTTAAGCATCATTGGATGTTGTGTAGTATCCTTAAACAAATTAATTGAATAAAGAAATAGATATAATTAACATAATTAAACGATTTTCAGCTAAATTGAAAATGCTCTTTACTAAATAAAAAAAGCTAGGGAACACTAGAGTAAACATTTCCAGAGCTTTGAGTACTTTTTCCGCGTAAATTCAATGGACTAATAAAAGAGCCCCCATGAGATGTTTATAAAAAATATTGGAAAAATAATAAATGTAAAATGTAGTTTATTACTTAAGTAGCATTGGCCACATATCGAATTTTGTATTCATTAGATGAACTTTTTTAACATGAAAAACATCAATGTCATAAAATTATTTCCAGTTAAATTCAGATTAGTTTTACTGAATAAAATCTAGGAACCTATTTCATTTCAAATGTAATTATGATTAAATCTAGAATTAAATAAATGTGCAATTGAACAAATTCGTTTAAATGAAATAGGTACAGACTGTATTGCATATTAGTATCTCTAACGTAGCCCGATTTAAACGTTTTCAAAATTAGGAATTTGTATTTTTTTGCCTATCTAGCAATTTGAGATATCGCATTAAGCTAGATTATTGTGACATTTGGAACAAAACAAAAAGCTGTTATTTTTAAGCATTTCCATTTATTCATTTAGTACCAGATATTAAATAATGAAGTACCCAACATCGGATGGATCCAACCATCCAAACCCACACAATAAAAAATGTGTAAAAATAGAAAATAAATGCATTAAAAATGGTTGGAAATGTACGTAATCACATGGAGAGAGATCACATATGATTCTTGTGGTTTTGATTGCCACAAGAACAAGAAAGCAAACACGATAAAACACTCTGATTTGTAATATCATAAGCCCAAGACGTGAGAAAGCAATAGATAAAGCTTGCTGCCTACCCAAATATATAATGTATCCAAAGCATAGGCTAGCTCAACATCTCAATTCTGTATACAGCGAAAACTTTCAGTTTTGATTTCTCTGAAAAAGAAGAAATATAAAGTAGTAAAAAGGCGAAATACTGTTATTCATTTGATTCATATTTTGATACAAAAAGACCTTATAATAATTGACGTAAACTTGCGCTAATTGCGGGATACATGTCAGTTATCGGCTAACGAGGTCGGTTATCCATCGTCATAGAACAGAAATTGGGCCATCATTAAAACATATGGAATATGTCCCATCATGTCCTTCATTTTATGCAAAGGAAACATACTCGAAAAAGCTTCCCATGTGGCTAGTCCCTTACTGGCTAACAAAAGAGAGTGTTGTCCATAGACTTAAAACATAAAATGCGACATCTTTTAATAATGCTTAATACGCTATATGATTTTCTCTTTTCCCCTCGCATTTTTTGACGTCTCCCACCCGTCCCTTTATAAGGCTTCTGTGCAAATATTTCTTAGAGTGAATAATTGAGTTTCGTTTTGTATCAAATATGTATTTTAGTGCACGAGATGGATCAGGTATCATGTGTAATGCTCGTTGGCAAGTAAACTTTGTGTATAATTGCCCGGAAGCCTTCAGTATATTGAAATATAAATACAAATGCAGTACATACACTATTCTGACGTTATTGAACTTATTTTATCACTGATAACAATGATACAGCTTATGGCAACATTCTTAAGACATTGTTTGAGCCTTTTCAGTGATAGGATTATGTGCATAAGGGTGGTAGCTAGAAGATTTTTTCCATTGCGATTTACAATGCGTCAAAAGACTCCGGATCTAATTATTTACATGTACGTATGTGTTGGAGCAATTATTTCACAATACAGTGAAAATCAACTTGGCATCTTTGTGCACATACGCCTTTAATGGACTACACAAGGAAAGAACTATATGGTAGAATATTAATTTCATGATTGTAAACTTAGAAAAACAAATTATACTGAGTACCTTTATGCACGGAACCCGTTATTTGATTAACAACTACATATATATATATCTTATGGCAACGTCCTTTAGACATCATTTTTGGGACCGTCCTATCAATGGCCACCTAACAAGATCATCCCCATTTTTTAACGTCATGTTGTTTTAATCATTAATAATAGCTATTATACATTGTTTCTTATGGCAATGTTCTTTGCACATCTGCGTTTGGACCGTCCTATCAATGGACGACACCTAACAAGATCAACCTAGTATAATTTTCGAACGTCATGTTGTTGTTAATAATTGATAATATAGCTATATACACTGTATCTTATGGCAACATTCTTAAGGCATCATGTCCTATCAATGGGGGACACCTAGCTAACAAGATCATCCTGGATGTCAATACAAAACGAATAACCAGTCAGATGCTTGGCTGCATATGCGTCATTACTTTGACACGGTCGAGCGAAAAAAAATAATGCGAAATTGATGAATTCGTAGGCAGACTGTCAAAGATTGTAAAATCTAATTGACTGTTGTCCCTTGGCACTCTTGTTCCAAAAATGATAGTCTTACTGTTAAGAAACCATAGGGTCTGGTTACACTGGGGGCTTTGTTTTCAAAACCAGCTTTATTTAAGCAACATGTGTATATTCTTTTTTAATAAAAGAAAGCCCAACAATTCCGGGATAAAGGTGAATTTCCGTGTGAGAATACGCCGAAATCCCCAAGGACTACCCTAGTTCGTTGTTGGGACATCAATATTTACAGGTCTGCACTCTACCACTAAGCCACGGATCCCCTTATAAATGTATATATACACATGTTTGAAGAGCATTATCCTAGCATTTTAAAGATAAAGAGAAAATAAGAGAAATATGGAAAAAATCACCAAAGTGGCCAGACCTAAAGTAACCCATACCGAATCGCAAAGGTTATGATGTCAATCTATATTCGATAAATAAAAACTTTAAAGGGGTATATCCAGCCCTTGCGTTCGATCTTTGTCTGGTAATTCCTCAAGATGATTGTAAATGCATTTGTTGTTGTTTTGACTAGGTATGTCTATGTCGTTTACTCAAATGGTTTATGTTAGATACTTATTTGATTTGTCCAGTTTTTGTCTAAGATAAGATTTCGATTGATTGTTTATTATTGATTATATATTGTTTTCAAAAAAGGCAGGGAAACTGAAACTTATAAGAATTGTTATTCTCTAAGTGCTTTCTTCTTAGTTTTTGAAATTTTTATTTTCAGGTAGCTTTCAGGTTTAAGACCATTTAGTTGTTTACAAAATTTTAGGTAAATAGGCCAATGATTAAATATGTCAAAAGCTGTTCACTTTTTTTTAATGTCTTATTTACAGCTTCTGATATCAATAAAGGAAAGAGGGAAAGAATTAGATACCTTTTTCACAAGCTTCCTACATAATCTACGCGCTTTCGTGGTGCTTTTTATGCAGGACGTCTTTTTTTGTAATGCTTTGAAGTACATCATCTTGTAAAATGCGTGGTTACCTGGTTTGCTTAGAAAGCAATAATTAACTTGCAATTATCTAATGGTATCTATGTAAAAAAGCAAAAGAAAAATAGTTTGAACTGACTCCGCATAATACCGCCTTATTACATGTTAAATTAGCAGAAAATATCTAGTAATGGAAACTAATTGAGGGGTTATGTGCACAATACCTTTCATAAAGCCCTTTTGCGATAATGTCATTAGAAAACCCTTAGGCTTTCACAACTTTTTCATTCCAACAGATTGCATACAAATGATGTATAATAAACAGCTTTATTCTTATAAAATAATTTTTGGTGCAACGAATTATGCTTTTAGAGAATGACCAAGTGATATCCAATCGATTTGACCCACACTACGCACAGGGATTATTAATCGTTATAAAATTAACAATGACCGTTAAGTCCATTCTTTAATATTTACAAACCTGTAATTATCCATAATTAGAACCATTGCTAATCTTGATAATCCCCTATTAATTATTAAAAACATACTTAAAACTGTTTATTTATATTTAAGTTTGAATTTAAACCCAACATCTCTTGTCCAGTAAACTAAAGTATTTTTTTTTTCATTTGAAGCTACTTGGTAAAGCTTGTAAGGAGGTGCGTGCAAGAGAAGGCAAACGCAAAAAAAAAAAACAGGAACATGAAGAGGATTCCGTTGGAATGGCATCAAAAAGGTCCTCAGCAAAAGTTCTGCAACACTTTTTAGCGACAACACAATGCAAGTGTTGCATAACTTTTGTTGAGGACAGTATTTGCAAGCTGGTAACATTTGGTTAGCAAGCACAACATTCAACTTCACTGTAGTTTATTTTCAACTTTGTCCTAACGACTGATTTGTAACGACGTTGGTTTGACATCCATGCACGAAACAAATATTTATTTATTAATTATTTTTTTAGAGTAGTTTTGACGTTAGGTGATGTATTTCGGGATCTTCACACACTGCATTGAATTCTTTCTGTATAGTCTCTAATCATTTTCTGTGTATTTTAAATTCAAATCAAATTGACTCTCCTTTTTACAATATTCGTTTGCTTTAAAGATAACAGAATAATAATGTTATGAACCCCTTTTACACTTTTTTTTTGCTTCATAGATAACAGAATAATAATGTTAAGTTCATACCTTTTGAGGCGTAAATATAAGTTTTTACTTCAATCCACGGGTCAAAGAGATAATATTGCTAAGTCATATCCAATTACACATTTAACCACATATTAGCTTAAATTGAGACATAAAGCTACGCTTTTATCAAAGAACGTGTTTGAATAATAAAATGTTGCAAAGAAAGTCATCACATCATTAAATATAGCGTGTATTTCTTGAAAACATTTTTCCTTCAAAAATCAACGTAACACCTTTTTTGGTCCTCATCTTTACTTTGTACTTTGATAACCTTGGCGAAAAAAATACTAATGATGTTTGCATATGATATATGATATATACTGGTTACCAGGTTACTATTAGGCAGTTATTTCACGTATCAAATGTTACGTGATTCTTTAGACCCTACACCGAACATGTAATGTGATTTCGGAACGTATCTTGTAACCATTCAAATATAAACTTAAATGCATTTTACCTTGTTTATTCTCATTTTACACGCGTTACAGTCATGAAAACTCAGTTTACATTGTTGTTCTTGAGATAATGGAAATTTAAAGCATTTTTCTATGGTGGAAAAAATATGATTATCACAACTCGACGAAAATCGGATAACACGTCAATTAGTTTTTAAGAAAGCATTATAAAGTTAATGACATGAAAACAACAGCTTTATAATGGTTTTATCACATTTTAAGATAAAAATACAATTCACAAGGATGTGCGAAGGTACTAAAAGAAAGTAAGTGCCTCTGATTGTATAGAATAATATAAGTGTGAAGTACTTATATTGTTTTTGAGTTTGATAAAATGTGATAGAAGTCTAGTCTAAAAATGATAAGAACAAAATATAATAAAACCTGATTTTAATCTAAAATTTGAATTTAAAATGTGTTTAGTATTTTACAGGGATACAACAAGTAACTAATAAAATAATTGATCAAATGATTAAAATATTAAACTCATATCTTAATCACGTTAATAATGTCAACTGAGAATCTGAAAAGTGTTGAAAAGTGTTTAAGTCATGGAAACTTGAACCGAAAACGTTTATGACACGTGACAGAACAAAATTGACTGAAAATACCGTCCTACCTCAATTAATTAATGAACTGCTTCTGAACAAAAACTCTAACCTTGATTTTATTCGTTGCAAAACACTTGTTTAAAGGGAGCGATGGAACCTCCTTCAAACTGCTCTTTTCATCAAGGATTGTTTAACATCATGAAAAGTGTCGTCAGAATGTAAATGCCCTATGGCTTTTTGTCGGAATATTGTCATATACCAAATGTAATTTATGGTGGAAAGTATCATTTTGCGTCAAGTTACTTAGCAATAATTTGGTAACGTCAAATAATATATGAACATAAAGTTTTCACAACGACGTACGGTAGGACATTCATATTAGAACGTCGTTTCAACTTCCTGTTACGTCTTGTTAATGGGATTCTTAAAGCTTTTGCAATAATTGTAACAGAGGTCGATGCTCTAATACCCCGCCCTCATAATTTTCTTATCTTTATTTTTGTTTCAAGCAGTTATGGTTAAAAGTACGCAACTAAAAGCATTTCGACATTGCAATTAGTCTTGAATTACTAATTTTGATATAAAATATATTTTCAAAGCTGCTTAATGTCTTCTAAGGCACCTGGTACCTGGTAATTATTATTTATTTAGTTTAACTTATTTACGTATTTACGTATTTACTATTATTTGCACTAAATATTAAAAATAGATTGTTTGAGTTACTTTATTAGACGTTGAATAAAAATTGCTGAAGCTAAGATTAAAACAGAAAATAATGAAATATATGTTACAAAAATAGCGCATGAAACAGCAAGTTCTAACTTAAAATTATGGCAAATCCATTTACTATTTGAGTCCATTTAGGTCCAGTTTACTCAACATGTTTCAAAACAATTTAGTTTACAGTCCCTTTGTATTCATGATCCATTATTTTAATAATGGACAGTAAACTTAGTCGGCTAATGAACTCGGTCAACTCCAATAATTAAAACATTGTACAGGTTCCTCGCTGCACTTCGGAACTATACAATATTTTAATTACTGGACTGACCTGGTACTTTATCCTATAAGTTTTGCCAAATATGCTAGCAATATTTTGAAAGGGAGCGTCTGACAGAATCATGATAATATTTTGGCAGTATGATAAAACAAGGAATTAATAGCGAATGTCATACAGTTCCCTTCCATCATCCTTTGTTTGTGCTCAAAAGCAATTTCCCACACAATTATCTCCAGATAAAGCCAAAATATTTTGGCGGCGCTAAAGATGTGTAAATGAGTAAACGATATATTTTCAGTTCTCTGTAGGCGCGAAAATGTTGCTTTAAGGTTTAAACGTAATTGGTGATTTTTACAGGTGCGTCAGTTCGATCGGTTCGCAGACGCAAATGCGATGAACCCTTAATTAATTTGGGAAGAATCAAGTTCATTTATACAGTTTACAGGGAATGTTATAAAACAGCTTTAAATCCAATAAGATAAAGACAAGAATATTAAATATTCATGTTAATATTTTTTCACGCCATAGTCATAGTCACAAAGTAACAGTGTTCTTAGGTTGTCTTTATCTTAATTTTTTAATGCGAGTTATATTGACGCTATTTGTGAATATAACAATCTATAATGTGATGAAACATAGAATAATTTGTTTTCACTCAAATATATTTTTGCTCAAATAGAAAGATCACAACACTTAACTTTGGTTTTTCTAGATTATAGTCTACATTGTACATGTACAAACGAGTTTGATTTGATTCATGCATGTTTAAATCTTCTCAATTTCCGGCGTTTGAGTCCTTTGAATCGGAGGTACATTTCAAAATAATCATCCTATTCTAAAGAAAATGACATCAAGGAATGCTTCAAAAATGACTTTAGTGTAATGGTTCAGATATATCGGACGCAGCTTGCGAAATTGGTATGAAATATAGTAAATATAGTAATAGAATGGTGCGTTCAGCGGGTATTTGCGTCTGCGTCTGCAGAATAAAAATTGGTATAAAACATGGTAAACCAATCGGTATTGATTCCGCAGGGATTACTATGTTTAATACCGATTTAAATTCCGCAGACGCAGAAGCAAAGGGCCGCTGAACGAACCATAAGCTTACTATATTTTATTCCAATTCCGCGAGCTGGGACAGAAATATCGCTAGCCGGTGGCCACACCATTAGGTGGAATTCTGATCTAATGTACAAGTATGTGTTAAGATTTTACATGGGTAAGTAACTTTTACATGGGTAAGTAACTTTTACATGGGTAAGTAACTTCATCCCTCCATAAGAAAACCTAACATACCATCTTTAATCTAATCTCTAATTCATTAGACACCGTATGAATTATCTTAAAAGGCAACCAACATAGACATTGGCAACCACAATTCTAACCATCTATACAATATCAATATGTACATGTTTATCCCTTCCCATGGGTTCTCGGCTTGAGCCAATGTAATGAACAGGGAACACTGCAGGGAAGGAACATCCATTCTTACGTTTAGGGGACCGCCAAACAATGTTAGAGAACTGACACAAATGTGAACGTAAAAAGCGAACGTACTATTCAGGTTTAATCATGCCAAAGTCTATTTAACTTTGATTGTTTATATGCTGTTTTTTTTTTAATATTTCTATATTCATATAAACGTATAACGTATGCCTCATGCTTTTGTTGTTTGGATTTCAGCACGCTACCAATTTTATTTAGTACAATTACATTTTAGCTTATTTCGGTTGAGGTTTTCATATTCATTTATTTTTTTTCTAAAATTTCACTTTTCAGATAATTAACGAGCTTAGTAAACAGCATATTACATAATAATTACCATGTGGGTGTCGTTTAATAAGAGATATTCCTTCAATTAGTACTACTCGTTTTATAAAATTAGGAGATTTCCCGCAACCACACTTTAGAGACGTCACAGAAAGGTCAATTAACGTCAAACAGACACTGATATAATGACGCTGGTTTTCCAGACGTCATTTTCGTTGCATTTTTATTTTCAGAAAAGAAGCAGTTCTGACAGTGACTTCATTTCGAGGCAATTTGTTCATCAAAAGATACACATATTGTCCAACATTACGCATTTCGCAGGTTTGGTTTCTTGTGAAATTACCATGTGACATAGACTACATTATTCAATAACTGTGCATACTCCATTTTACAAAAAGATATTCTAATAAGTTGATTTTTTTTTTACATATAGCACAAATAGCTCTTTTGATTTATGATGCGGTCATGTCACACCGGTCGCCGAGTTTTTTGTCACATTTCGCTCATATCGTAGTGATTTCGTGAAGACACCTCCTCGGATCCTTTTGGAACACTATATACCAAGGGACAGTTACGGCTGCAGCAACCTTCCCAAAAGAATAGTGTCCCCGAACATGGTTGCATGTAACTTTTTTCGCGACGCTGTGCCATGGGAGGGTAACTGCAACCGTATATGTCCCCGGGTCCAGAGGGTTTTCCCAAAAGAATGCGGGGTTAAATGACCACAACATTTTTGAAATTGAGGTATGGTGCTAAACATGGAACAAAATGCATGCTAGTTGCACATAGGATCAGGATAATACATGATCATTAAGACCCCGGTTACATACAAATTGCGATTTTCACTGTTTTATTTGTGGGGAATTTCAAAGAGCAACATGCTATTTTTGTTTGAAAATCTCGGAAAAAATCAAGGTATCACAAAGAAAAAAAAATAAATTCGCAATTTACGATTTTAAATTCGCTGATTTTATGAAATCAGAACCGAATGGATGGTCCCGCCATGTATCTTCCATAAATACATACCCCTAGATAAATAATAAATGTTTACCTTCTATATGTATTCGCGTATGTTATCCGATACAGCTATATTACACGAAAAAATAAACACAATGATTGAATCCGGTATCCTTCGTTTTTCCCGTTTATTGTTTTATATATGTTTTCACTGTTTTCCGTGTAATTCCTGAATCGAGAACCCTATAGTCATAAAACAATAAAACTAATCACTCGCTTATCATTTTGTATCGATGACCAATACTTAAGGCAGTAATTAAACACTCGACTTTACAACTTCACTGGTTGTTGTGTTGACAAGGCGTAAGATGAATTGGGAACCGGGCCCCTCTACATTCTCCCCTCTCACTCTCAAAATTCGCTCTCTCCTCCTCCCCTCTTTATGCCACATCTATCAAAGCTCGCAATTTGGAGTGGTCAGAAACTACTCAACGCGCCTCTCCACTCCAGATGGGTCATTTAACATACTGCGTAACGTAACTGGCAATCCATATGTATAACCCACGTTATACACTCGCTAACCCTATGGTGCTGTCCATCTTAACTAAATTTACATAAACTGTCCGCATTTTAATCCATTTTCTGGTCTATATTTATAGATATAATGTATAAAAATAGATGATCTTATCTTTATCAAAGTCAGTAATGTCAAATTGAAGTGTTGGTCAAGCATATACTGATATATCAGTCCTTAAGCACGTTTGCAGTTATCATAAGCTTTCATTAACATATATCAACTATAATGTGATTAATATATTATTGCAATTCATGATTATATATTTGTTTCACTTTTCTTTATTTTCCATCAAAAACGTCTGTTTTACGAGAGTATGTATAAATATAGCAAACTGATATTGTGTACGAGCTATCTCTCTGATGCTTGCTCAATTCGTGCTTGAGCAGGCAAGTTTTGCTCAACTACAATCTCTCGGTCAGAAAATGAGTTAAAGCTAACTGAACGGATCCGTGCATTACAGTAATAGGTCGGTTTTAGAGTTTTAAAGAAATCGACTGCAAAATCCCATAAATCGGAGCCTATAATGGCGAATTCGTATAAGATTTGTCCCCGAACTATTGCTTAGGTTTGACATAAATCTCATACAATAGACCATGAGTGTGAACCCTATGATAATCTAAGTACTATATTGAGTAACCCGTGATGCATGGTACCTTCAAACTGCTCAATGGTTATCTTGAAAGGTAAGTTCCACACTCGAGTTTTATTTGCGCGTTTCTCGTCACACATAAACCAGTGGTGGAGTTTATGTAACATTCTCCTCAAAGAAACGTGCCATCATCGTGGCACTTTCATGGACATTCCTAAACCAATAAATTCCGTAACTGTAAAAAAAGAGAGAAAAAAAAAGAAAATAAATAAATTCCGTAACCACTGCCCTTTGTTCACATATCAGTGGCATCCCTTTGACGGTCAAGTACGCGAGGTAAGCGCTTCTAGTTTCATCGTGTTTATTCCTTCTTTTGTCTTAGAGACCTCTTTAAAAACAAACAAACGTGGTGATTGTAAAGGTCAGTAAAACAATAGAGGAGGACCCAGCGGCTTGGTTCATCGCAAAATACCTTAATCCAGACAAATTAAACGAATCCAAAAATATCCAAGCATGACCACTGGCGGATTCAGAGGGGAGATGCGCCCGTCAGTCCCTCCCTCCCCCAGCCTTCGATCGGAAAATCAAATATACATATATACACCTACATACATACACATATCATAGATGTCTAAAAAGAAACATATTATAATCCACCACTGATGACGTTTGAGGACAATTTGTTGATGAAAAGGTAAAATCTAAATTAAAATAAGGAACTGTTTTAGCAATTTTCAATTTTATATTCAATGATATCAATACATTGAGTTTATTTCCAACCATATATAGATAGAACTCAGTTTTAGCAATTATATGTATGGCGTGCCCCTTACGCTTTATCACGGTGATGAGAGTGGGAGTAAGTTCGCTGAGTTAACAATAGCATCCAGGCATGTCCGTATTTACCTCAAGATCCGTATCCAACAATCAGGGAGGCCCCTTGCAATGGGAAAAACCAACTTGAAGGAGGCAATTAGCTAATTAAATGCCCTTCTTAAATGCCTTTAATTGAATACGTACATATGTTTACGTATGTTGCCTGGAAGAAGATTCCTAGACTCTGTCCAGTGATAATATTATATGCTACTATATATTTATAGAACCGTGCGATGGGAACAATCTGAAGGAGGCAATTAGCTAATTAAATGGCTTCTTATTTAGGCGCTTAATTGAATATACATGTACGTTTACGTATGTTACCTGGACGATTCCTAGACCATGTCCAGAGACGCTGGATGGTTCTTTATATATTTATAGTACCAAAGTGCATGCAATAAAGCACGTATGTACTGTCACGGCGGTGATATGGAAATGCAAGTTAATGAAGCAAGACATAACCAGCTGGGTTTTTGGGGACGGAACATGTCTCTTTTTCCTTCCCATTTGGCATGAGTAGTCTATAAGACGTGGATTTCGGACATTTTAATTAACCGTCGGTCGTATTTATTTTGGCCTCATGTGAAAGTTTCCCGACGTTCTGTGACGTCTCGACGTCAGTTACTTTTTTATATATGGCTAAATGCGACCCTTGGACAGCGAAACATCCTTTCGAATCTCATGAAATACAACAACGTCTTAAAATGGAGAACGTTTTACCTGGAGACATTTTTTTGTGCAATGTTGAAAGATAAATTCATATGTGCCAGAGAAAACTGGGACTTATTTTTACATTGGATGGTTTCAGGAGTGCCACAGTGATGTGGCCTGAACAGATTGCTCCTATATCGAAGATACTCACAATACAAATCAAGTAATATTATGTCATTAGGTCAACATAATGACGTACCGAACAAAATACATATTTCTAGGAACGTCTTCTATTAACGGGCAATTCGCATGCGGTGACGTAGCTGTATACCACCTGTGCGGTGAACGGACAAAATCCCACCGGACAAGATCCCACTAGGACAAAATCCCACCGGACAAGATCCCACTACGACAAAATCCCACCGCACAAGATCCCACTAGGACAAAATCCCCCCGGACAAGATCCCACTAGGACAAAATCCCACCGGACAAGATCCCACTAGGACAAAATCCCACCGGACAAGATCCCACTAGGACAAAATCCCACCGGACA
>LQRL01114853.1:10459-25059 GCA_001703475.1 Hydroides elegans
GCGGGGGTTTGAATTTGTCAAATTTGAGATATTTCGGGATATTACTACAAAACTTTGTCTGCGGCACCTTTATATGAAGCCTTTGTCCTAGAGTTCTCAAACTTCACACAGGGAAAGAATATATTTTGCAGATGTGCAACGTCGAGGTTTGAGTTTGATCGACCAAAAATTGTTGAAATTACCGGGTTTGAACTTTAACGAATTCCGGATATTTTGGGACATTTGTACAGCACAGAAAGATCACACGTATATTATGACGTTGTGAGGACTACGCATGTGGACGAATATGTTAGGGCAACGGTGTGACAAAGACGTTGTGGGAAGACGTTGTGAAAAAGACGTTGTTAGGAGGACGTTGTGGGAAAGACGTTGTGAGAAATACGTTGTAAGAAAGTCGTTATGAGAAATATATTTCTTTTGACCCCCTTCTTTTTATTGACAAATATTCGTGATAAAGAATGTTTTGCATAGGCTGGGGGCTTTGCATCTCTGATGCCTATGTTTAAAGTTGCAGTACCAATCTTGGCATCCTCATACTCGTTCATATGATTCTCAGTTTGTTCAATCTTCAATTATCGCTCTTTCTTTGACTTTCATGTCTACATTTCTTAAATTGTCTGCATATTAGCAGATAACTTCAAATGGTTGTTACGGTCATCCAATGAGGTTCATTTTAGGGTTTCATTACTTACACAAATAGCATTCAGGCCTTCATAAAATATGAAAATTTTATCCACATTAATGCAGCTTCAATGTATGTCAATGAATAACCCATCACATCTGTTTTCTTCCTTTTCAGCGTGAAGCCCGAGCACTACCTGAACACTATGGATTTCCTCGACGCCATCAACCAAGAGTTCCAGAAGCAGTGGCAGAAGGCATAAAAAGTAGTGCGCCTCATCACCGCCAAAATTAGGAACTATTTTTGCTGTCTCATTTGAACTTTCTTTTTTTTCTTCATTATTTTGAAACTTATCTTAAAATAAGTTCATATAGTATAGGAAATGTTTAATCAAGGCACTACAATGAAGCATAGAGTTCCACTGTGAGAAACGGGTAAAACGTACTTGATCATGTGACTTATTTGTGAACTGATGTTCCGAAACTTGAACTTAGTACAAGCTTGATTTCAAATGGATTTTGTAAAATTTAAATCATGGTGTAAATTTAGAACAAGTTTTAAGTTATTGTTTAAGAGCCTTGTTTAAGAGATTATATTATTATTGTGTATTCAGATTTTTTCGTTGATTCGACAAAAGCCATAGTTGATATTTTTCGTTCAACTCGAAACCGGTAAATGAGATTTATATTTTCCTTTATGTTGAAAACATATTGAAACCTGAATAATTATGTGTGCTGTGACGAAAGTGAGAATTTCTAGCGTGTAAACTTTAATGTCTATTTCCAAAACATATCAATGCGATTAATGTGTGACAGGATACAATTAGTTTTGAGAGATTCCTTACCACTCTTCTTTTGTACAATGCCATAGCAAAATGATATTATACCTTAACGGTTCTGCGATTAAGATAAAATAGCGATGGACATTTTGAAAATATACCGCATTTGTGAAATGTTCTGCGATTATGATTTACATTTCCATCACATATTTTTGTGCATTAGATTTATTCAAGAGTGTTTAATAGAATATAACTTTAGAATTCAATAGAACTAGAACAGTGCTAATATAAATAGATATGAAAGGCAAAGATAGTGATTGAACTTACACCTATAAGTGCTTAAGTAGATATGAAAAGTCTATTTTCAGGGTCTACAACAATTGCGAGTTATATTAGCATCTGTGATACATTGTTTGATGCATTTTCGTTGGAGTCACAATCTATCCCATAGATAATAGTGCCAATTTGGATTTAGGAGTTTCTATTGTTCTATAATAGTGCTACATGTATAATAATAATGAACTGTTACATAAATTATTGGAAGATGTTATAACAAATCATGCACCAGTCTTATGATGTTTCTTACAGTTTTCTATCAATCAGGACATCAATATTTCTCAGCGTTGTTGAATATGAATCATTGTTGGTGCACGGCTGCTTATGGTTTATGTAGCTAGGCAGTTAACAATAAAGTTGTGCCTCGAGAAAAACAAACATGCAATAGTGTTCATGTCTTGGGTAAAAATCTCAAAAATCAGGAATTGTAATCAACCTAAAACAGTATCTGTACACGATTGTGTTTTATATTATTTTTCTGGCAGCTGTGAGAAATAAAAGTGTATGCTAGTGTGAACTGCCTTTTACTTTTGTTTTCTACAATCAGAGAATCCTCTCCTTTTTTTCAGACTAATAAATGCACATTGTCCTTGAGATACAACCGTCTGCAAATAACCAAAATACACATTGACTAACCGTACGTCATAATCATGAGTTCGTGTTACATTATATCGAGCATTATTAATAAAACATGTAATTTTAAATTTCACTTTATTTGACAATTTAATAACTGGCATAGCAGAGTAGAAGAAATATCGATACTTGAATATAATTTAAGACCTAATTTACTATAACTTGCAGATAGTATGAACATTTTCTCACGTTCCTAAAGAAAATTCAGAAACCTTATTTCTAAACATTTTCTTACAAACGCATTCACATATATAACATAAGAAGATAATAACCGGGTAAAGATGCATACACACATGTAAGGAAAATTTAAGTGTATGGTTGCAAAAGAACGTAATGTTCTATGCATATTCGATGAGATATATGTAATTTATAAAATAATATTTTAAACAAGACAAATAATGATCTAAGCTTTAATATAAAACAATCACTTATATTCTTTTTTTTTAATCTTGTTATATTATTGACAACCTAAAAATGATTCAAGGCAAGTCTTTTATCTTGATCTTGTGTGGATTCAACATGTAGATGCATGTACCTCTTGTAATTTTTCAAGTTATTACTTGAACCAATATATCTCAAGGCAGATGCTTAAACAGATAAATGCAAACTGGCAAAATAACATGCGACTATATTTGAATGATTATATACAAAGCTTCAACAAGGTTGCATTTTCAACAACTTTAATGTATGACCTTGTCCAAACGAATCGATCAATTATTAGTATCGAAACCCTCTTTCAAGTCATATTATTAAAGTATTTTAATGAAAAAATCAACAACGAAATTCCGTGTAAGACCTCTGCACATCTGGGTTTCAACACAGTAGGCATAACAATGATACCTACAATTTTCATTATCAAAATTTAACAGTTTCCAAAAAATATCGTGGCTTATCTGAAGATACTATTTCGGTATCAACAGAGTCAGACTGGTTACAAACTTCAACCATGTCAGTAATTGATAAGTTGAACTCGATCACCATTATTTATCTCAATAATAAATGCTTCACTTTTATTGACTTTTACTGACTAGTAATACACATAAAAAATTGAATCCACCACCATCTAGACTGTCTTTTAAAGAATTCCATTCAAGGCTTACATTGAACATGTGTAAAACCTCGCACAACTGTCTATTTATATCACACTTGTGAATATGAATTCACCCATTTTAGCGTTCAACCGATTGAACTATGAACCGTTTTTATCGGGCTTTCAGCAAAATTTCATGAGCAAAAACACATATAATATATCGGCATCTCCACCATATATTATGGTTTGCCACCACCTTGAACCTTGTCCCATTTAATCACCATGACCTTTACGGGTCGCTCGACGCCATCCGGACCACGCTGAAGCTGTTCCGTCAACTGAAAGGCAAAAGCAAGGAACGATTGGTTAACTGCAGTTATAATTAATTCAATAAATATGAAGAAGTTGTAACATTAGCCGTAACATGATTTGAAAAATATTTCAGAGTTGAGATTGCGCATCTCCTAATTCCTTTTTTTTTCTGAGAAGAAAAAAAGTTTTTTTTTTCACGAGAGACGAGCTGAATAACCGATTTACATTGTATGACAGTGAAACGTCAGATATACCCGTTTCTTAGTGTACTTGTACAATGTGTTATTAAAACCTAAATTATTATTTCTTAAATAGAATCTCACCTCAAAGGCATCCGAGTTGAGCTGAATGACTTGCATTTTACCGCCTTCGCCTCCTTCTTGTACACCCTGATAACAAAGAATATTCACGTTAAGTTAATTCGTAGTCGTTGTTTGCTTTTTTAAAAATCAAGGCTGTTTCTCTGCTTTATCTTATCTATTTTTCATAGTTTTTCATGAGAGTGTAAAATCAAAAACTTATTTCCTCATAGGTACATTCGTGATGGCTTGCTATTTGATCGCTCTGATAATATTTATAAACGACATGGTTGAATTAGTAAGTTTTTTTTTTAAATTTGATCTGCTCCAAACGCACCTGAACGATTTCCACTCTCCGTTCTTGAACTTCCTCCGTGTGTTGCGTTTCCCCCGTCGTCGTTAACTCTGACGTCACAATCGCGTCATCTGATGACGTCATCAATATTTGACCTTGACTCGTCGCTATGTCACCACTTGTGTTCAATACATTACTCTGACTGGAAACAACACGTCGTGGGCTTCCTTCCATTTCAGTCTTGATCAATTCTCGCGATAACTGAAGCGCCGCCCTGGGGCTTTTCCTCGGTGACTCACTTTCCTGCTTTATTTTTGACGATACCATTGCAATTTCCGGTTTTATTTGCGATGACGTAATCACTTGTTGTGGTGACACTGATGATGACGTGTGTTGCGTCTGAAAGTGTTGGATGAGTTGTGTGACGTCATCAAAATGCAGGTTACAGGCGTCGCAATCAATGTCTTTACTCGCGGGCGGCTATTGAAACAAAATATATGAATTATGGATGAAATGAAAATATGACATTTAACTTATTAATTATCAATCGATATATCTAGAGCCAGTTGATTAATTTTCTTAACAGTAGTCAAAATCTAGTTTTAAGCCTCTTTGAGAAACTCACCATTCATTATCCAATGTCAAAATAGAGCGCAAGGGTAACATACCTGTGGCATATAACATGTTTCGAACGGATACACAATAGAAATAGACAAAATAGAATAACTGGCATTAACTATTTAAACTGAAATGGGTATAAAAAACCAGAGACCCAAATATATAAGACAAATAAGCTCAAATAAGTCCCACATACCTGTGGCGTATGCGTCACCAGATGCGTCTCCAAACTTGCCGCAGTCGTGAACCCAGCGTCGCAGTGCTCACACACATACGGTCGGATCTCAGCGTGACTCAGCAGGTGCTCCTTAAGTGACGCCATGTTCTCGAATGCGCGTGAGCAGATGCCACATTTGTGCGGGGTGCTCGACATAGAAATGGCTGCAAAGGGAAGAAATGAAAATGAACGTTTATACAGACTATGTCAATACTTATCACTAGAGAGGAAGAGAGGAAGAGATAAAGAGAGAAGCAAGAGAGAGCTTTGGTTAGACAAAAATAAGAAAGAGGAGAGGGAGGAAAATATTTTGTTTGTTCGCGTTTTTTGCTTTTTTTTTTTATAAGACAGACAGGCGAGTTAAGTATAAGTTTTTGTTAAAACGATACTTACATCTAACGGGAGGCGCGGGCGGCTGTGAAGTTCTGGTGACAGGCTCTTGCACACTCACTGACGACAGGAGGGTCGACTCACTGCAAGACAATAGCAAATGCATGTTCATATGTATAAAGCATTCATTGCCATATTATAGATATTTCTAGACCGAATACTTGTTATTTATGGTGTGCGTCGTCAACTCAGTTTTGTTTCGATCGTTTTATGATTTGCCTATACTTTTTCCAGATAGTTGCAAACCAATGTATAAACTGCTTAATCGCGGGACTTCGCTCTGACAGGGTATGCTTGGTCACAACATGTTGTATTTTAATAAATTTAGCACCACATCGATTAAGCACTCGAGGGAAAAGCAAAAACCATTTTAATTACGGAAGCACTTTCAAATAATAAACTCTATATGCTTTAAGAGACGCGTAGCCCTTTATTTCGTTTATGACATTTTCAACATAGGGGCACTGATACAGAATAGACGACAACGGTCAATAAATCGACTCACCCAGCTTTACGCGGCGACGTCCCGCCTGTCTCAGCGGCGACGTTCGGCCAGCTAAAATGCGACGTATCGACGTCAATGACGCCATTTTGTATCAGACTGAGAATGTCCTTCAAAGAGCTCTCGGCGTCAAGCGTAGATAGTTGCAGCATGTTAAAACCTTCGAAATAGATATCGAAAGATTTTGTTTCCAAATAGTAAGACCTCTATCAGTTTCGCTTCGATTGTTTTATTTGCACTATTTTCTGATAGTTTCAAGCCTATCTTATGGAAAGATTAATTGTGGAACCGATTGCATAAGCCAGATTGAAACTTGCGTATGTTCGATATATAAAACCTTAAATTCCAAGGGAATGTTGAACCCTGCATGGTTCATGCATATCCAGAAGATGCCGTAGCAACTATATATTTCGATTTAAACGGTGGGCGTAAAGGAACAGACGTTTTAAGGATACAGACATACGTACTATTAGATATTGCTTGTGGTTATTCATTATGGTTATATATTGATTTATTTCCTTTTGGTTATACATGTACTTATTAGTTGAGAGGATGAGGAGCACTTTTGACTGAAATTTGACCTACGTTGTCCTTCGAGCGCCGTGAGTGTCCCAAGAGGCAGCTTGCCCGCGTTCTCCAAACACATGATGTGGCTTCGCGACCGCAGGTGCTTCACCAAATGACCATGGATCCTATGATATAAAGGGATATTCGAATATTATGTCGTGCTACAGCATATGGTCTTGGACACCATCATATCGAATTAGAGTCAACCATAAAATATAGGTTTCGCTGCGATGGACTTTCTAGAAACTAAACGCCTCAAATTAACATATCCAGATGCTTTTATGATTGTGAAACTGTTTATTATACATAAACTATATTCACCAATTCTTTCTTTTACAAAGAAATAAAGTTTTTGATCGGTGAGTTAAATTCGTAAGTTCTTTACATGAATAAACCGATCAAACCTTTTTTGAAATTAATCTATTATTACCTGAAGGCCACATCGCAAAACTGACACCGGTATGGCCGGGGGCTGTGACCCAGCTTGAGCTTGAGATCGGCCTGTGCGGCATGTGCCTCTGATTTCAAGTGTTTCTCGAGTTGGTCGGCTGAACGAAACGATACACTGCATTCGTCGCAACGGTAGGGCAGGTCAAACTCGTGCACCTGGATCCCGGGGTATTATAGTTATGTTGATATAAAGTAAATATTTAATTCATTGATTGTCACTTTTCGAAAACACCATGTACTGAGAAAAAAAAAACATTTAAAATATTAACTTCGTATTATCTTCGTAAAAATATTTTAAATGCATTGCAACTTTTGCTAAGCTCATGATGTTACAATTAAAATAAATATAGTTTATTTTCAAATGTTATTCTTTTTTATTGAGCGCTTTATATTCTTATTAAATAACAATAACTCATTTCCATTCGCACACCACGACATGCATGCATAGAAAAATGTTATCACCTACCTTCAAATGTTGCTTAAGCAACGCCGCCTTCGTATTATCTTCGTAAAAATATTTTAAATGCATTGCAACTTTTGCTAAGCTCATGATGTTACAATTAAAATAAATATAGTTTATTTTCAAATGTTATTCTTTTTTATTGAGCGCTTTATATTCTTATTAAATAACAATAACTCATTTCCATTCGCACACCACGACATGCATGCATAGAAAAATGTTATCACCTACCTTCAAATGTTGCTTAAGCAACGCCGCCTCAGGAAACAGCTTCTTGCACATGTGACACTCATACTTCCCATCCGCCCTTCGCACCATCGTCACCGTGCGTCCTGGAATCGGGTCAATCTGAATCGGCGGTGTTTTACCCTCTAGGCTCTTTGACAGCAAAAGAGGGGCATCCGCCGAGCTCAAACGATGGTGCTGAACCTGCGTTGACCTTTGACTTTGAGCTGAAATTGTTTGACCTTGGGGTGACCTTCGACCGCTTTGTGGTGACCTTGAGCGCTGTGGAGAGAGTTGACCTTGATGATGCTGTGGTGACATGCGGCCACCTTGGATGGGCGCAGAGAGACTAGGCGATAATTGACCCCTGGGTGATCTTTGACCCTGATTTGAAATTATTTGACCTTGATTTTGTAAGATTTGACCTTGTGGTGACCTCCGTCCCTGTGGGGATACATGAGCTTGCTGTACGATCTGGGTGGCCGACATAATTTGCTGAGGTGAACGGCGGCCCTGCACTAACTTATCAGCCGACGACCTTTGTTCCTGTGATTTTGTAAAAGATAACACTCTTTGACCTTGAGTAAGACTTTGACTGCGACCTTGACCTTGAAACATCACCTGACCTTGAACAACCGGCGCCGAAGCAACACGTGTCACCGTTTGTGCCACACTACCACCACTTTGAGACGACGCTGCCATTATTTGCAACTTCGTCAATTTCCGCACTTTTTCGGGCGTCATCGGGCCCGTCGCCGACGACATGACCACTGCCGAAGTCACATCGGAAACCGTTTCAGACACCGACGCTTGCCGATCGGGTTCATTGAACGACGCCTGTCTCTTAAGTATACGCGAAAAGCGACGCGGGGACATTGGAGAAGGCGGTGTTATAATGACCGGTGGCACATTGGGCCTGACGTTTTGGGCCGAGTTGAGATTGATGGGACGAACACGTGGGTGCGGGCGCCCTGACGTGGCAGCGAGATTTGGTGCACGGGGGTGCGCCACGGCGGTCGAAGAGAGGGTAGGGGCGCGAGGGTGTGGTTTTGACGTGGGATGTTGATGCGGTTTTGGAGTGATAGCAGGATTAGCTGCAATAATTTCGTGTTCGTCGAGAGAAGGATCCATTTGGCGGATTTGTTGATCGGTAAGGCGTGGTTTTGGAAGGTCGTTGGTGTGGATCAGAGGAGGTCGATTGGATCCTGTAGATGGCGACGCGTATCTGTCAGTTTGTATTTCCTGTGGATTCACGCATGCGCCAACGTCGTCATCTATGGTAAACAATGAGAATCAAGTTATTTGAAATATCTAATCTGTAAAGCTTTTCCAAACTAGTCTTAGCTTTGAGCAGACAATACTTCTTTACATATAACAGAAAAACGCATTTACGACGCCTAAAAATATGTTTGGGTTTTAAAATTAAGCAATGACCAACTGATTCCTTTAGTACTCGCGATGCGTCATTCGAATGACGTGAAGGTCAATTTTGCGAAAATTCACACTTAGAATATATTTTGTTAAACCTTACTACGTGCATTTCTCTTATATGCTTATCTCTACTTTACCTTTGGTTTGAGCCGACAGCATAACCTCCGTATGAGCCGCCACCGCTCCCGTCGTTGCCCCATCTCCCGCCCCCGTTGCCCCAGCAACCGGAATTTGCTGTTGCTGCTGTGTCTCTGGATACTGGATCTCGATCAGGATCTTCTGCCTGGCTTCGACCTTGACCTGTTTCAGGATGTTGCCCATCATGTCGTCCAGGTCCTAAGTACCAGGAAACAATATACAGTATAACATCGTTGACTTCAGATATTTCTCGAGTTATCCGTGAATTGGAGTTAACCGTTGTTTTACAGACTGATATAGAGATTTGACTTTTAAATCACCTCGAGTTAGCAGTTTAATGGAGTTGACTGTGCTCGAATTAGCGGGGTTATTCTGTAGCCAAATTAGGTAATTATATATTTAGATGTATCTTAATTGTGGTTATCACTTAATATAATAATAAATAATAACTGTCGACTTGTTTCACAACATATAAATTACTATTTAATTTTATTTCATTTAGGTACACGAACAAGCCTTGATTTAAGAGCAAAAGGTAAACCACTAAATTATTGAACGCTTTACTCAAGTTACTATATAATAAGCAAATGTTTGCTCAAACTACAAGATTGTTCGGTATATCATATGGATAGAACTTCCAATCAGATCCGAAACATGCATGATTTATTTATTTTTCACAAAGATGAACCAATCGTACCTTTTTAGAAATATTATCAGTGCCCGGTTGAACCTTAAGCACAACAGTAGGCGGCGTTTCACTAAAAGTGGGCGGTATGAACCCAGAACCAGCTGCAACCGGATTGGTTGGTTTGTTTTGTATGCTGCTCTCTGATTGGCTACTGGGTATTTGTGACGTCATGGGCGTCGGTGATTTTGATTGGGTGTAGAGTAGAGGATGGTCGATCACTGCAAAGGCTGGATCCTGAAAAAATATGATTTTAGATATGATTATAAAATTTAAAATTTAACACACTTGCAGTTAACCAAGATTTATCTATATATTATATTAATTGAAAATGTTATAAAATTGTATAGGAATTCGCACACATGTTTTGAAATGTTCGTCCTATTTCACAAGCAAACTTCTGATTATAGTTAATTAAAGAGCTTATATACATAAAATATGCTTATAAGCTTACAGAATGAGTGACGGTTTCCTTGTCTCCCTCTGGCCCAGTTCGGTAAATGAGTTTGCCAATCAGAGAATCGAGACGACCACTCGCTGAAAGAAATATTTGTTATGATTTTATACTGACAATTGAAAACATACTGACAAATCATTTAGTTTAAACTGAACATCAAATATTATGGTATACTCGACGTATACTAAGCCTAGCGGCTTAAGAAATGATGTCAGGTCTTGTAGACCCCGTTCCCACACAGTCATCCTCTCCCCCAAACCTACATCTTTAAATTCACCCTAACGCACCCTATCGCTTTTTTACCCGATTAATCTATGAATATCAGCTCACATTTGAGAGGATCAGGACTGGCTCCATCATCACCCCTTCCATCCGCACGGGGGCGCTGATGTTGCTGCTGCTTCTCCTGTTGTTGTTGTTGTTGTTGTTGTTCCTGTTTGGCCTTGACCTTTGAAAGGTCAAGTAGACTAGCAGCGACCTCTTTGTCCGTGTTGTCACGCCGCACGTCCTCGTTACCTTCGCGATGCGTGAGGTCGCCGTCACCTTGACCTTGCTGGTGAAGGTCAACCAATTCGCTTCTACAGGACAGATGGAAAAGAAGATGAATGCCTCGGTGTGAACTTTTTTTTTCTGGAAATTGAATCCTAAAATGCATTCATTTTATCAACAAATATCTAAGATACTTCGATATTTCGATTTCGATATCAATATTTTAATTAATCCAATTGTTCATTGTCTTAGCAAATTCACATTTAGTTTAAATAATGTAAATTGCTCCTTTATATATAGACACTATTTTCATATATTGTCATCCCGATAAAGCTTGACATACATAACATGAAACTGTATATATTGATCCTGATCACGCTTAATATTGTGCCATTTTACCTGTCAAAAAACAGTTGCAATTGCAATCACTCACATGGTGTGGCCATGGCTGTCGGTGCTAAGCTTGACGAGCATTGGCTGACCGTTCTCCTGGTTCTGAACATGGATGTACTTCGCCTCCACAGATTCACCTCTCTCACCGCTTTGAAAGGAAAAATAAACATGTTTGATAAGTCAAACTTCTCACGTCAAACGATAAGTGCAAAATTCCCATATTATTGTACCCGGGGACAGTTATGGTTGCATCAACTTTCCCAAAAAAAAACAGTGTCCCCAAACATGGTTAGGTACATAGAAACATTTCGGAGATAGATGGAACTGTCAATAATGTATACAAACAGTTTAACTTTAGATTTAAAACTTCTAGTAACCTCTGATCTAACTGTCGGACTGTCAACGTAATTATTGATGCCCAAGGCTCGAGGTGAGAGGATACTACACGTAACATGAGTTGGGTCGAGAGCCTTTATCAACCATATCCATTTTGCTTCCCCAAACATTAACAGGGTTCATACAAATTTCCCAGGACAAAATTTCATGACATTTCTATGACATGCATGACAAAATATAATTTCCAGGTTGTCCAAGACATGTATGAATCCTGGTTAAGATCAAATGGTTTTGGTCAGGACCAGTTAGACCTACCTTATTTGGTTTAGCGGAGCCTCCTCCACATCTACCATATTAAGATCTGAGCTTTACCATTCAAACTAAAGATTTGGATTTATACTTGCAAATTGTACAGGCTCGCATATATAAAGCATAAAAGGGGAAAGATACAATGAAGAACACTTTACATTATTTGGTAGAGAGGGGCCTCTTCCACAACGACCTTGTTGATGGTCCAAAAGCCAAACGTTATGGTTAAAGGAGTTCGGATCCGATCAAGTAAGACTTACTTCATTTGGTTTGGCGGGCCTCGGGGCATCTCCCACGACGACCATAGAGCGAGGGGTCGGGGTTATGAGGGAATAATGAGGCTTGGGGGTAGGGGTACACTTACAGGGCTGTATCTGCAAATTCGAAAAAGTGCGGGATATCCCGCACCCAACTCAGAAAACTGCGGGATTTTGTAAATTTGGTGCGGGATTTTCAGATTGACCCAAAAGACGATATTTTGTTGTAAAGCACATCCATTTTTCTGTTTTTCCGTATGGCCAATCTCCATCCTGTATCAATTCCCTATTTCTCCCCTGAATCAAAGCGATACTGGTCATAACCAAACTGGTCCTTTATTTAAAACTATGATTGAAGTTGGTCAACAACCGAGCGCTGAAGGCGCAACACAAAACACGTCTTAGGATTTCTCAACATTATGCGAGCGCCGTAGGCGCGAGCGATTTTTTTTTAGGGATTTTATTTTTTAAAAAAAAATAATAATTATAACGAAATTCCCTGATTTTTTTCCCTTATCCCACATGAAATTTCCTGATATTTTCCCTGACCCTAAATAAAATTTCCCGATTTTTCCCTAATTTTCTGCAAAGAGGTGGATTTTCTCTGATTTACAAACTGATTTTGAAATTCCCTGATTGCGCTGACGCTCGTCAGCTGTTTAAATTATTGAAAGTATGATTATAAGGTGAAACCAAAGGCGATATTCCTCCCACACCATGTCGACATTTGACCCGTTTGTTCCAAGCCTCTATTTTATAACAGATCATATTTATGAGCAAATAACATTCGATTTCAATCAAGAATGACTTTTTTCTTTTCTCAAAATCCCGCACTAGATTTGAAAAAGTGCGGGATTCTTTCTAAAAATGCGGGATAAATCCCGCACCTTTTTCTCAAAACTGCGGGATTTTTTCTGAAACTGCGGGAATCCCGCAGGGGTAGATGCAGCCCTGCACTTACCTTATTTGGATGCCCGGGGCCTCATCGACGACGACCATGATTTTCTACGAATCAGGATAAAAATTCGCAAATTTGGTTGACTCGCATATATATTTAGCTATGAGGGAAAGAGTAATGGAGGGGAAACTTACCTTATTTGGTCAGAGCAAGTGAGACCTACCTTGTTTGACTGGGCGGAGCCTCTTCCACAACGACCATGTTGTCCAAATCGACTTGCCCTCATCAACAACAACCATACTGATCTAACCGAAAACCAAAAATGCAGTCAAAGAGCTTTAAGTCATGTCAGACGTGATAAATTTACCTTATTTGCGTGGCCGGTGCCTCTTCGACGACGACCATGTTGTCCATATCGACTTGTTCCTCTTCAACTTCTTCTTCTTCATCGTCATCATCGTCCTCGTCAAGATCGTCTGCTTTTGCGCGAAAATAAAATATGATTTTAAAACCGGAATATTGGACAGGTATGTTATATATATTTTTTTTTCTCATGCTTTGACTACTTATCCAAAAGGAGCACACATATAACCATTTTCTCATATAAAACCGTAAGCAAAAAATAAAATTATTTGTTCTTATTACGTCAAGATCGTCTGCTTTTGCGCGAAATAAAAGGCAACAAGTAGATCAGTGAAACTGATTAAGTCCTCCGCTACTTCAACAACAGTTGAAAATTGAAAAAAAAAAACATAGGAAATCAATTTAGATCATCAACAAAAATCCATCGAAGGATTGTCTTTCTCACAACGTCTTTCTCACAACGTCTTTCTCACGTTATTCTCGAAATGTCTTTATCAAAACGTTATTCTCATAACGTCTTTCTCAGAACGTATTTCTCAAAACGCCGTTCTTACATATTAGTAATTCTCAAAACATCACGATATACGAGTAATCATTCTTAATGTGCTAAGTCCCCAAAATCAATAATTTTCGCAATTTTTCAAAAGTAATACGCTTAAGCACAGCTCCAATTAATGTTCGTTCCATGTGCCAAAGGAAAACAAAATCTATCGAGGGATAAGCGAGCACTTGTCCGTACAAACTGCCATCAATAATCACGCTTTTAAGTCCCCAAAATCACCATTTTTTCAACAAAAAAATCGCCAAAATTCTTATATGTAAGATTTATAAAAAAAAACTAGAAGGTCAGTGACCTTGGATCCCCCGTGAACTTCAACAATGCGTATATGCAGGATGGTCAGTTTTTACTAAAATGAACTTTGGAAATAACGAACTATTTTGCAAATAAACAAGATCATGCGATGAAAGAAAAACAGAGTAACATTTTGCATCATCACTCACTTCTTTCAGAAGACATGTCTTGAACTGACAAGACCAGTTGGCAAAAGTATCCTCAGTTTATAAATTAAAGAAAATATGCTTTTATAAGCACGAGCTCATATAGCACAT